>VIBQ01000086.1:13242-81236 GCA_006937295.1 Carpinus fangiana | reverse complement strand
TTTTGTGAAACCTGTTTGTAAAGAAGAAAACTTGGCTAAGAAGAAGGAAATGCTTCATCCAGCTTCAAGAGGTAAGAAAGGTAAGGGAATTCTAACTGATTCTTATGTGTCTCGTTCTACACCGAGACGTGCTCATATGCCAAGGAACCAACCTACTCAAAGGTTCATTCCTACGTGTCATCATTGTGGTAAGATTGGGCATATTCGCCCAAAATGCTTTCAGTTGAATAATCATGAGACAAAAAGAAACTATTTTCGTTCTAGAAATAGTTATGATAAATTATTCAACATGGTGAGGGGTGTTATTACCCAGTTAAATGACTTGGATAAGAGTCGCACTTCTGTTCCCAAAATGAAGAAAGTTTGGGTTAAGAAGGATGCTACCATTCACCCTTTGAGGGGGAGTGGGGGTGATATCACCTTGTGTTAGGTGAGTCACCCATATGTCTAGGATTGGTTATCTTGCTTTATTCTGAATATCCTAGTACATGTTGGCTTTTCTTTTATTTTGTTTTCGTTATTTTTGGTTATATTTTTTTTGGTTATTGTCTTTCTTTGAATGTTCTCTTCTGGTTTCTTGTGCTCAATTTCATGAACGTTCAAATTCACATTGGGTCATGTAAGATAATAACAGATCTCTTTTTGCATACAGTTCATTTTTTAGCTCTTACTATTGCATATCTGACATAAATGTGATGAGTTTAGTTTTTCATGTGGGATTTGGTTGTTCATATGCTGGTCGTGCACAATTATGAGTCATTTTTAGTTAAGCCCTGTGAAAAGGATTCACGGTCACTGCATGTGATGGATAGCTTAAGGCTTAGTTGAAATTGACCAAATCCGCTAGTTGAACCTAGATCCTAAAAACTCCTGCTTTCCTTGATCAAATCAATAAAAAAAAAAAATGTTGAGTTCGAAAGAGCCCATCTGATCAACTGGTAAATGTCATGATTGCTGAATGAATCCCTATAGAAACAGTCAGTAACCAAATCATTGCGGAAAAAGACGGTTGCAAAAGGATTCTTGGTTAATTGTGCATATTTCAGGAAGTGTCTTGGATGAGGGATCATAGGCCCTAGTATCATAAGGTTTGCCTTTAACTGTGTGCCCTTTCTGTCCTAATATGCAGCATGCCAAAAAAATTTTATTTTCACTGTGTTTTGACTTTGAATTTGACTGACACACACTTCACCTTCCAGAATGACTACCATTTGTCCCATTGGTTAAACTAAATTTTTTTTTCATGTGTATTGTGCATAGGAGCTCAAATGATTCTTTCATGCTCAAATGGTTCCTGTTATTATCTTTATGCACTTACTGTCTGAGTTGGTCCTACATGAACTGGGTACAATTGATCAGGATTTAATTTTCAGGAGGAGAAATTTTTTTTAATAAAAAAAAAAATTAATTAATTAATTAATTACCGTCCGGACGGTGTGAATTCCCGTCCGGACGGAGCTGCCAGTTATTATTACCGAGAACTCTCATTTTTTTCTCATTCTCTCTTTTCTCATTCTCGGCAGCCGTGTTTTTTTTCCCTTCCTTCTTCTCTTTTTTTTTTCGTTTGCTCTGATTTCGTGACTCCTTGTATTCACGTTTCTCTTCAATCCTTTCAACCTAAGGTATGATCTCTAAACCCTCATTGTTATCTTTTCATGCTTAGGTTTTGAATAACATATTAGGTTTTGAATGTTGGATTGGGAATTTTTTTTTCTTTTCTTTTGTTTCTTTCTTCTTTGATTGCTGTGCTAAATGATCATGTGGTTGTGTAATTCTGCATTACTTGTATGTAGTTAGGCATGGGTTTTCATTTTGTTTTAAATTTTTTCTCATGTCCAAACTTTCCATGCACACCATGTGTTTGACAAAATGCCTCAACGGTTTTCTTTGAGCCATTTGCTTTGATTTTTCTCTTAGTTTGCTCTTGTTTAATGTCCCTAATGTTTAGGTGATGATTGTGAAAAATGATAGCTTTGTTCTCACTTGGTTATACCATGCTATATTTTCACAAGTTGGCTTTACATGATGATACTTGTTCTCATTTTTTTTACATCATGCTATATATCTCTGTCTCTCTATACACTAACTTGGTGTTACGAGGGGTGTAGGTACAATGGCTGATTCTTCAAGGAAGCGTACAAGGACACAACTACCATACAGTGACCGATTCAAAACTAAAGCAATGATGAAGCTGTACAATACCTAGTTCAAAGACAAAACCGTACTGATGGAACGAAGTGTGGTGTGCACCGACTTCGTCAATGATTTTGGTTTCATCCCACAACTATTTGCCAACCGTGAGTGGATGTTTCTCATCCCAAATGAAACCACTCGGGCTTATGTGAGCATGGTTCGTGAGTTCTATGCCAACATAGAACCAATTGATCAGCATTCTTTCACTACATATGTGCGCTCTCATACTATCACTGTGGATGGCGATCTCATCCGAACTATTACGGGTGTCCCCTTTGTGGAAGAATCGCCATATCCGTATATGCCTGATGTTTTTCCATCAAAAGATACTATGATGGAAGTTTTTGTGGGAAGTCCTGTTCCCTGCTGGCCAATTCAGAATGCTTCCACACGCATTGCTGACTTCTCCGCTCCCATGAGGATCCTTAGTCGCATTGTATCTTGCAACCTATGGCCTATTGGACACTATTCTGACTTTGGAGTTGATAGGGCTGCCTTCCTATATGCACTTGCCACTGAAGTACCCATTGATTTTGCCTCTCACACCATCCGGCTCATGCTTGCAGCTTTTAAAGATGGTAATCTCTCTCTTCCCTTTGGTGGTCTTATTTCTCACATTTTTGCACACCTAGGGATTGAACCAGAAGAAGGTGAACCAGTTATCACCTCCATTGCATCTTTCGATAAGAGGACCATTTCCAAATCGTCAGGACAAGTTGATCGCCATGTTAGGCGACAAGCTGCAGCCAGAAATCCAGACATTGCAGGAGCTTCCTCAAATAGCACTACTCCCATTCCTCAAGATGCTGTGCCCATGTTACTTGGAAAAATTTCAGAATTATCCTCTCAAGTACAAGCTCTAGGAGAGAACATGAACAAGCTAAGCACCACACTCCAGGGAGAGATGGACAAGCTACGCACCTCTCTCCAGGGAGAAATACAAGTCATCAAGGATTTTCTTACCCAAGGCGATTAGGAGTTGTTGTGGAGGCATACCCTTTGACTTTTGTGATAAAAAGGGAGAGTAGTTGTATTTTGCTCAGGGGGAGTATTTAAAATGTTCAGGGGGAGACATGTTACATTTTATGTTTGTTATTTCCATTGACTCTTAACTATGGGATATTATGTTATTGTTGGGATAATTATGCCGTTTGCATATGGTTTATGTTTTATCACCGAAATGCCAAAGGGGGAGTTTGTTAGTTATTTTTAGTTGGCTATTTCTCGGTGATCAAAACATTGTAAATCGCTTTTTTATGTTTCTCGCATCTCTCGGAGGATCGTACAGCAGCTTCATGGCATAGAAGGGTGCATGGGAACAAGGACCGTCCGAACGGCTAGTTATCCCGTCCGGACGTGCTGCAGTAAAAGGCCCCCAGCACTAAAACCCGAGGACACCATTTGCAAGGCCGTTCGCTAGCCGTTCGAAGCCCGTTCGAACGGACAGAGTGACCGTTCGGACGTGCTGCAGCTCCCAGTACTAATTCCCGAGTGTCCCGTTCGCTGGCCGTTCGCTAGCCGTCCGAACGCCTCCGAAAGCGCCGCACCAGAAGATTGGAAGTAAGCGATGTTGCCCTAGGACCGTTCGGACGGCCATGTATACCGTCCGGACGGCCCGTGTTAAAACTCACGTTCCGCCTTTATTTTTACGTAGCCGTTCGGACGCGCCAAGTGACCGTCCGAACGGTATGTTGCGACTAGGGTTAATTTATATTGTATTTGAGTTTCAATAGGACTAAGAGTCTATGTAATTATATATAGATCTTTACAGATCTGTAGAGGTTACGAATTCTGCATCTAGAATTCGCATTTGTGAGCCAAGAGTGTCTTTGATATAGAACGATTAAGTTCTCTCTCTTGGAGTGTTTAGTTCCATATTCATCATTGTTTGTCGTCTGTTGAAGTGAAGTCAACCGGAGTTCCGGTGAAAGGAAATCACGTAGAAGGATTGCGCCAGCTGTCTCTGGAAATGGCTATTGCGGTAGAAGACGAGTGGGTCACTTGTCTTATACAAGATCGTGTCATAACAAAGGTTTTGTGAGTATGAACATCTTGTAATCCTTTATCTTTTTACTGAGTTAGTTGATTTCCTGGGTTTGGCTGCCCCGGAGAGGTTTTACATTTTAGAGAGTTTCTCTAAATGGTTTCCTCTTCGAAACCAAATTCTGTGTGTTCTTTATTGCTTATTGCTTTACATATTTCATTGAATTGTTTATTGCTTTATTGTTTCAATTCCGCATAAATTGTGATAAACAATTAGTTGGAGTCTGCTTAGGGTCTTTCAAGTTTAGGTTTTTTGCTAGGAAATTTTCACTTTGGATCAATTTCTCTCTCTTTGTGGGATTTTGGGGGATTAGTTTGATCATTATGTTTTTGTTTGTAAATGCTCATTGCTCAGCAACAAAAATTTAAGATATTTTCTTTGTGTTTTTTCTTAATATACAATTGTCAACACTGGTAGCAACTTGATTCTAGCCTACTTAGTGTAAAAATGGATTAGTGATAGAAGGCTGCAGAGTGAGGGGTGTGGCGGTCGTTTCACCTCCAATACCTAACATAGAATTATAAGGGAATGAGAATAAATGGCAATAGAGTAATGATGATGAAATGAGAATAGTAGACACAGAATTCATTGTGGCCTTGATGTTGCGGTGTGCTGTTTCTTTTATAGATGGAGCTTGAGAGTGAGAGTCCTATATTGGTAACCACCCTTAGAAAGTGGGATGTAGTTGTTTTGATAATATATTCTATTGGAGCTATTTGGTGGGATTGAGTTTGTTGAGAGGATCAAGAAGGAGTATCCTTGAGTTGACTGAGTGTGTGAGTCATTGCGGGACTCTTACTTGACTTCCTTGATTGGGAATGGTTGCTCAATGGATATCTCTTTGTAGAGGTTGTGTGGCGATCTCCAGATGTACCTGGACTTTATTTGGCAAGTTGGGTTTGTTAAGCTAAGATTGGGTTTGTTGAGTCAAGATTGAGCTTCCCCTACTATTGGACGTGTATGATCTTATGTCTAACCGCACGATTCTGAGGTGGATTTGGCGATAACCGTTGGCTTCCCTTACTTAGGGTTTTTGATTATAAAGATTTCACAAGGCCTTTACTAAAGTACCTTATAAGCCATGGGCCGGCTTTTATTCATAGTGTGTCTTGGTTTTGGGCTTTTGTAAGGGGAGAAGTATTTTGTGTCACCAGTAGGAAATCAATTTCTTAGGAAAAATGCTAATTCTGGGAAAGTTTGCTGAGAAAATTTGAGAATATTTTGGACATTTATTTGGAACATTTTTCAATCTTTTATTTTATTTCACTAAAAATTTAAACTTTGATTTGTGAGAGTAGAACTAGACACACCATAACATGTTGGATCTTGGATTTTTGTTTGTTATATTTTATTTGGTATCCAATTCAATCAATGAATTAATTGGCGGCTTAATTGGCTAAAAAAATGAATCATGCATAAAAGAAGAAAGGCATAGCAAAAAGAAAACATATTACTTACAGAGACTGAAGGTTTGGCAAGTAGGACAAGTTACTAGGAGCTTGACCAACCAGAAAATTATGTGAAAGGTTTAGTATCTCTAGTTTCTGGAGTCTCCAGACCTCAGAGGGAATTGATCCAGATATACTAACATTTATAAGGAGCCTGCAAAACGAAATATTATTACTCTCCATTCTCTCCAATTCTCTTGAAGAGGCTTGCATGATAGAATATTAACGAATCAAAAGGTTTTCAATAGAGGTGTTCAAACAGGCGCCAACTGCTTATAACTACTCACTGCAAATCGTTAATCGCTAACCGCTTTGATAGACAGTTATAAAAAACTGTTAACTACCTAGAACAATTGTAGTTAGCGGGTAGGGAAAAACGGTTAATAACCGCTAACCCTCTACCCTTATATATAATAATATAAATATAAATATTATATATTAATAATAATTATAATATAACATCCAAAATAGCATATTTGGCTGTGTATGATTGTATGTACGTAAAATATAATATGGTATGTGATGTTTTGGACCAAGCCTTATTCATAAACATTGCTTGGCCCAAAAAACAACATGTTCTTTTGTTTTTTTTTTTTTTTTCTTTGAAACACTTTAGCCAAATAAGCCCAAAAAATAGGTCAAGTGATGGCCCAACACACTTAAGAAGCCCAAAAGGCCACATTAAAAAAGTGTTTATAAAACCGCCAGTTATTGGCTTGAATAACCTCTAACCGTTGGTTATAAAATAACTGCTAACCGCCTAGGCGGTTACGGTTGTAATTATTAAAAATTGATAACCACTCAAGATGATTGCAGCTAGCAGTTATAGCCAATAACTGCAACCGTAACTGCTTGTGCAACCATAATTTTCAGAAAGAGATACTTACAAATATTTTAGATTTGTTAAGTTGCCGATGTACGGTGAGAGAGTTCCAGCCAAGTTTTGATCTTGTATGTTTCTGCACCAAAATCATAACTCAACTGTTAAAAAAAAAAAAAAAAAAAGGTCATTTAACATGCTACTAACATGTACGTTGGTCTGATACTAACATACTACTCACTGAGCCGTCTAAACAATAAAGCCATTGAAATCTGCATGGAGACCCAATGGGTGACCAGCTCTTCACAAGAATTTTTTCTGAATCTAGGAACGAAGTCCTAATGTGCATCAGTGCCTCAGCTGAAAGAAATAAATTCTTTTAAATAACTAACTTTTCAGATCTATTAATTGGCCAATAAATTTACTAAAAAATACAAAGTAAATGATCGGGCGTACCCTCTATTGCGGTAATATTAGAGGTGTTGCTCACATGAGACACTGCTGCTGACACAGTCTTTGTGGGGTGAGAAGCTGTAATCAACAGAATGTAGATTGTGGGGAGTTTAGGAGGAAAATGGTATAATTTGAGTGACTTGAAAATCAAATGCATGTGAGATGAAATAATGAGAGAAACATACCTGCAGATACAACAATCATACTCCATACGAACAAAGAAAGTAATCTTTTTGTCACCCTCTCCATCTATATATATCTCTGTGCTTGCAAAAAAAGATTCAAGTCAATAAGAAATAGAGAATTAATGTTAATTTTGTGCTTGAAAAGAAGATTGAAGGGAGAGGAAATAGAGATGCATGGGAAAAAGAAGATTGAAGGGAGAGGAAATATAGATGCATGGGAGTTCGGTGCAGTGGTGGAGACAAAGGGACCCCAGGCCCTACGGAAATTTTCGAAAAAAAACTTGTTTACTGGTAGTTTTTTATATTTTTAAGTCTTCTCATTATAGGTTTAAAGAAGGCATGTAAAAAAAATTCTATCACGTCTATTTCAATTAAAATATATATTAAAAGTTATATACCTTTACATTATTGAATATAGTGATCATACAATCACATTGAACACTATATGAATCAATAAAATCATATATATATCTATATATAAATTTTAGTTTGATCCATATAAATTAAAACATGTTAAAAATTTTGTTCCCATAGATATAGTTTAAAATGAAATGAAAAGAAGTATAATGAAAGAAACAAAAAAAAAAAAAGGAAGAAAAAAGAAAACATATATAATTTCTGATTATCAAAGTATTAATAGAAAATTAGAAAGAATTTTATGATATTGTTGGTGTTGTACCTATTATATTTCAATACAAATACATCACATATAAATGGTATAATTATGAAAATTCGGGAAAAAAATAACAAAATAAACAATTTTTTTTTTTTTTATGAAAACAAAATTTTCTAATCAAAATTTAACCCTAGTTAAAAAAAATAATCTCACATGAGGTTCAATCCTTAAATATCTCTTTAATGTTTCAAAAGAGTTTCTGTTAATTTTCTACACAACAATCAAATAAATTTTTACCTCCTCTTGATTTCAAAATGAGGGAAAAAAAATCAGAAAATTCGATTAAATCACCAAAAAAAAAAACAACAACTAAACATTCATTTGAATTAAAGCATATGACCCTTCATTTTAGTTTAATCCATATAAATTAAAACATGCTAAAATCTTTATTCTCATAGGAGTGTAGTTTAAAATGAGAAGAAGTTAAAAATAATAATAATAAGAAGAAAACTTTGAATTTTTTATTATCAAAATATTAATAAAAAATTGACAAGAATTTATGATATTGTTACTGGAATACCTATTATATTCCAATACAAATAAAACTAATATATTTCTGAAAAAAAAAAAAATGTTGGTAGTTTTATATTAAAAAAATGAATGAAAAAAAAAAGAAGAAGAAAAGAAAAGATAAAAAAAAGAGGCATGAATATTGGAGCACCCTAAAAACAGAAACATTAATGGAAAAATCTGGCACAATGCCCGCCTGGCCTTGTGAGACGGTGGAAAATCCCATAATGGTTGCTATATTCCTTCCTAAAGAAGGTGTGCAAAAAAAAAAAAAAAAAAAGGAAACCCTAAAAAAAAAAAAAAAAAAACAGTGACTAAGAGCATCTCCAAGAGCAGATGCTTCAAGTTAATTATTTAGCTAAATATAAAAGTTTTAGTCATCCAGTAGGCTTTTTAAATTAGAGCATCTCTAACAAGAGTGCATATTTAGTATGCACTTCTTCTTCTTCTTTTTTTTCTTCATTTTAGCTACTCGTTTTTCGCTACATATTTAGCAGAATATCTATTTAACTGTCCCCTCTAATTAAATATCATTTTTTTATTATTATTTTTTATCTTTTCATTTTCTTCCCGAGAGTGAAGCCTTGGCCAAGAAGCTGTGGTTGTTAAGCAACCGGCAGATCCTCGGGCACAGCTTCTGAAACGCCGAGGATCCATCTTCGCCATGCACATCGCCGCCGGAGTCGTTGTCCTTGAGGCGCTTGGTGATGTGGGAGATGATCTTGGTTAGGTGGGCGGATGCGGGGTCGGGGTGGGCGGCGCAGGTGAGGGCGAGGAGGCGGAGAGAGTCCTTGCGAGCGGAGGGTTTGGGGTCATAGGAGACGGCGTCGTAGAGGGAGTTGGGGAGCATGGGGAAGGCGTCCGAGGAGAGGGAGTTGACGGTGGCCTGGAGGTCGTCCATGGCGATCTGGTGGGTGTCGCGGTCCGAGAGCTTGTCGAGGGAGGTCAGGATCTTCTGCTTGAGCTCCACCATTGCCAGGTGGGAGGACACAGACAAGGATCTTGAGGACTGGGCCGAGAACTTCACAGGCTTTGAGGACGATTTGGGCTCCTGGGAACTCATGGTGCTTCGTGGGTGTGAATGCGCTGAATCTGTTTGTGAATATGCCTGAGATGGAGAAGATGCAGCGGCGGAGTGAAGAGAGCTCGGAGAAGAAGCGTGTGTTGCGGGAGAACGGGAGAAAGAGAGAGAGAAAAGATAAAAAATTCTTAACAGCCAAATATGAAAGGTTACTTTAGCATCTGCAAGAAGAAACGCTAGAGGCTCTGGAGGGACAAAACTTTTATATTTAACTAACATACTATTTTGAAGCATCTGTTAGAGATGCTCAGTTTTCCTTGCAGATGCTACTGTAGCAGCTGTAAGTTATATTTTATTTTTCTTTTCATTTTTTTAATCTTCTCTCTCTCTCTCTCTCTCGTTCTCCCCTTCTCCCTCAAGAAGACCACACAGCAACCTACCTACAACCTACCTAAACACAAACATGCCCTTAGTCTAACAGAGTATAAAACTGTATTTGAGTAAGAGTATATATGCAACAGATTATAATAATAATAATAATAAAAGAGAGAAAAAACTTGGTTTGCAATCCTCAGAAAGTATGTGTACTTTAGGCGGATTGAAAGTATGTGTACTTATGGTTCCATTTTAAGAAAGTCACAAAGAGCTAGCTTTCTTAAAATGGAATGTCTTTACTATTTACTTGGTGACTATCAAATGGAAAGTCACAATCTCGTGCATACCATCTCTTTTTATGCCTGTCCGGACCCCACGTGTCATTTCTGGATGTTGTCAGATCCACGCATATGCATGAATATTAAACAGTGAAAATTCGAAAACATAATAAAAGAAGGAAAATTTTCATGAACTACTCCACCAATCAAAAAGCAATGCAAAACCACAAAATTTTCTTTCGGAAAAGCACAGGGGATTCTCTTATGTCCCTGCAGCTTTATCATCGGATGATTCGGATTGGAGGGTGAAAGATCTTAACTTTCTGGTTCAACGGGAAAAATATGGCTCAGAGGGAGGAAAGCTTTTACAGTTTTACTCATGCGCCATTCACTTCTCAATCTTGGGCAAAAGCTATATTAAAAGCTCAATCTTGGGCAAAAGGGTCTTCTCAGGANACCAATCAAAAAGCAATGCAAAACCACAAAATTTTCTTTCGGAAAAGCACAGGGGATTCTCTTATGTCCCTGCAGCTTTATCATCGGATGATTCGGATTGGAGGGTGAAAGATCTTAACTTTCTGGTTCAACGGGAAAAATATGGCTCAGAGGGAGGAAAGCTTTTACAGTTTTACTCATGCGCCATTCACTTCTCAATCTTGGGCAAAAGGGTAAAGCTATATTAAAAGCTCAATCTTGGGCAAAAGGGTCTTCTCAGGATCAGATACAAGAATCAGGGGATGCATCCTAACGATTTTGGAGATCTGGGCATTGCTGAATCCATTCTATTTGAGAAGATTCAGCACTGAGTCTGGTCTCTCTGGGCTCTGAAATAGTACCCTCTGGCTCTGGGATGCTAAAATTGCAGGTTTTGCGGGCAACCCACAAGAGTTTATTAGGTTAGACACTGCAAAAGAATGTTTTTCCTCTTCTTCTGGTTTTTTATTAGATTCAGGTAAACTGCCTACTGATGTAAACGATTTGAAAATAAAGAAACCATTTTGCTGAAGAAAACCCAAATGGGTCTTCCTGTGTTTGAGTGGTAGTAGCTGTCTTGCACAGAGAAAACCAAACATGACTGACTTACCAAAAATTTTCCTCCAACAGCTTCAACTGGGCTCCTGTAATTCCTTCAGAGAATACTGCCTTCTGAAGACTTTGAACCCTTCATGCGCTCCATCAAGAAATAATACGCCAAAAAAGAAGCTTTATTTGTAATGGAAATATGTTGCTCGAGGACGGAAACCAACACCAGCGTAAAGCAATCTATATAAAAAGACGCAAATCATTGTTCTAGAGTAATAACGCAAATAATTGTTTATGTTATGGCCCAGTCGACTTTTGTAGTTGCAATTTCATCACTATACTGAAATTATACGTTCCGTTTGTGTTGACATAAAATGTTATTAGTTGAAAAGTGTTTTTGGCATTTTGCCACATGTTATCCCTTAAAAAAAAAAAAAAACTTAGAAAAAAATCTTCAGCATTCTCCGGATGATTTGCAATCTGCAAAGTCAAGACGAAAAAAAAAAAAAAAAACAGACGGAGAGAAAGAGCCTGGCAAAACTTGGGAGTCAAAAATTTCTTTTCTTTTTTCCGTTTCCTTTGGTTTCTCGAGAGCCAAACATGGAGTTGAACGATTATTTGAGTGTTACCTGGATTTTCCGCCTTTGGGTTGTCGTATTTGTGAAAGAATAACGACGTGGGAAGAATAGGCTCGCTCTGTGATTTCTACTTTTACGTCTATCAGTATCACATTGGGTTTAAGAACAAAACCCTCTACTCAAAGTTAGAATTCTTGCAGAATGGGTTGGGAGTTGCCGAGAAATTAAAGTGGGAAGAAAAGAAATATATGTTTAATCCAAAACACAGTTTAGAAACGGTCTATGTATGAGAAGCAAAAGAGTTCAAAAAGATTTGAGAAATAATTAACATAGTTGAGAATCAAGAGCATGGGGAGATACATTAATGGATGTGGCGGGCATACCTGCAAAGTTCTGACTTAGGCTTAGAAAAGTTCTATCCAAAGCAAAGTAGCTGCCAAAGTGAATCTCATGAAACAGGGATAAAGCAGAGAAATGGATGAACGAAAATGTTATGAATGTTAGCCTTATTACTTTTATCGCTTTCAACTTAAATTAACTCCCTTTTCCCTAAATAATATCCTTTATTTTTTTAATTATCCACAATAAAAATCAGTGTCTAAAACAATCCAAGTGTTTATTCCTCTGACATCATTTTATTTTTCTTTTTAAAAAAAGTTGGGGACATCTTTACTTTTCCTGTGCCATGTCATGTAGGGAAAGGTTACGTACTGGAAGTATGGAATAAAGATATCCTTTTGGCGCATCAGACCCAGTTTCAATGTTCTCCACCATCTTTCAAATACCTTTGTGCATTGGCTTAACCATGAAGATTGGAGATTGGAGATTGGACAATGGAGAACCAATAATGTTGTGTTGTGGACCTGGACCAATGAGAGACATAAAAATAATGATCATTCTTTTTGTTCTTAATTAAATATATATTTCTTTCATTTTGCTTACATCTTATCCAATTAATTAAGCCCCCCCGTATCAAAAAAAAAAAAAAAGTTCCGTACATATATATGGGACCACATTGGCTAATTGTTAAGAGTTTATTGGGGGGTTTTATAAGAAGTCACTTTTGTACGTGGAAAGGCATGCATTTAACCAAATATTAATTCATTAGGTCCAACAAATAACAGAAAAGGAAGGAAATGAGTCCAATAATTTTTGGTTTTAGGATCAGCTGTAGCTAGCCGGAGATATTTATTCAAGAAAGGGATCGGGAGAGAGATGCTAGCTGGGCACTCGTCATCAATGTCATCGATCATGATGCTTTCATTGGATACAAAAAGAAAAAGGTTAGCCATGGAAGAACCTTCTTAAAATGGAAATAAGAAAAAAGAAAACTTTTTTGTTAAGTAAAGTGACAAGACACATTCGAAAAGCAAAAGCACTCCCCATGTGAAGAATTTCAGAGTCTTCATGTTCATGGAGATACTCGGCTATTGCTTTGAGTAGGCTTTAAGAGAAATTAAAAAGAATTACAAAATTATACAGAACCAGTTATTGTTGGAATTTAGGATTAACCCTTGCTAACAAAAGAACGTACCAACAACAAATATATCCATAGTATTTTGTCCTGATGCATGAAGAGTTTTATCATTTCAGATGCTTGGGTGTGATTTTTTGTTTCATTTATTTTCTGAAATTAACTTCAAATTTCTTTCTTTTTACTGAAGAAGAATCTTACCTAATGAGGCTAATGGATGACCAAAGAGGGTGACCAAATTAAAGAGGCTAAACACATGTTTCCAAAATATTATAGGCTGTGGGCTGATGACCAAAGAGGATGATCGCTTGATTAGATACCCCAGGCTCAACCCAATAGTGATCAAAGGGCTGAATGGATTAGATAATAATTAATCTCTTATGACTTGGCTCCAAAAATAATACTAAACTGGCTATTTGACTATTCTCTTGTTAATTTAAAAAGCTCATTAACTTTAGCGTTAATTTGGACCATTTGTGATCTAATGAGAATTGGATCAAAATACATTTTTGAAATATTCTTAACATGTTCTTACAACCATATTCCCAGAAACTAATTTTGTTTTTCTCTAATTTACTAAATTTTGAGCTATTTTCATAGAAATTAGGAATTAACCTAACTAATAACATGCATGCTATTAATCGGTTAGGTTTCTGTGTGATAAAGGGGGCGCAATTTGACCATTTTAAGTATCGACCTAATTACTCAATGTCTAAGGATATACAATATAATTAGTTTTTAAATACTCTTTGTATGGCTTTAAAAAGATGAACATCACCACGTACGTACAGTTGGACACTTCCAGTGTTAGTGTAGCTGGTAAATTCCCAGGCTGGGCCCATGTTGTTTTGGCCTCTTTCAAGCTCATCCCATGTGCACCAGCAGGTAAGCACAGCTTTATTTCTCTCAAAGCTCTCCCCATCTGATGCCACGATCATTCTCTTTCTCTCTAAAGAAAAGATACCATTTGTTCCTCGGTCTCTTAGCCTTGTGATCATGACCATAAATAAACTTGTTTCTAACTTAATTAATTATGACGAAAAAAGGTTCACAAGTGGGAAGATATATAATTATATGGAGCATTACTTGAAGTGGGCACAAGCTTTAGCCTCAGCATGGGGCTTCATGTTAACGTTGATTCCGGGTCTCATTTGCTGCTGCCTCAGATAGGTATAGCGCCACAGCCAGTGCACGTTCGCTACAAGAAAATTGGTCTTTAGTGACCATATTTTGGTTGCTATTGTCGTCGCTAATTTCATTAAAAAAAAAAAAAGGACAATAGCGACAACTAGATGTCATCACTGATATGTAACTATTGTGATGGGATTCAGATTATTTGTGACGACATGGTTGTCACTAATAAGCATTTTAAATTGGCGGCAATGTTGTCGTCGCTAATGAATCAAAGGAAAAAAATTCGAAGTCTTATTAGCGGCGACAATTTAAAATGCTTATTAGCGACGGCAATGTCGTTGCAAATGAATTAAAGGAAAAACATTAAAATCCTTAGTAGTGATGACAAATGTCTTCGCTAAAAAAATACAGAGAGGAAGTGCACGCAGTAGACTTTGGTGCAAAAAATCTAAAATTTTTGAAAAATATTAAAGTTGTACCTATAGTTATAAAATCACATTAAGAATGTTATATAGTTGTTAATTAATTTTGGGGTTTTCTAAGGGTTCTCCCCCTAATATTCTCCTTACGTTTTCCCAGTATTACGTAGAATATAATTTAAGAAAAAATAAAATACTGTTTTTAAGCCAATGGATTAATTTTTATGAGTTAATATTTATGTTATAATACTTTAATACTTGTTTTTTGATTCAAAACTAAAACCTAAGGGTGAAAGGCTAACCATTTAGGGATGGTATCACCAAAAATGGATTTGATCATCCTAAATTTAGTGTTAACGCTAAAAAACACCGGTAATGGAGGCCACTATAATTTTATTTTTTCTTAAATCATGTTCTACGTAAGATTAAGAAAATGCTAGGAGTCCACTAAGGAGAGAACCCCTAGCATTTTTCATTAATTTTTGGGTGTTAATTCTTCATAAAAAAAAAAAAATGCTTATTTATGGGTTATTGTTTGCATTCTAATCCAACAAGATTTCCTCATATATTTTTGTATATATATGAAATTATATAATTAAAAAATAAATAAATAAAATAATAATCATTATTGGTGACCTCTAAAAAGTCGCCGCTGATAATGTGTCCAAATCATTAGGCAAATTCCAAAAGACTTTAATTTGGTCTGAAAAAATTGGCGTTGCAGTCTGAAAAAATGGGCGGGGAAAAAAATTGGTGCAGATCCAAACCTAACTTTTCTTCTTCTCTCTTTACTTCTCTCTTTTCATCTTCTTCTTATCTCACATTCTCCTCTGCAAATCATATATTTTTCCCCACTGCCAACAGATCCCTCCCCTTTTCATTTTCTTCTTTTTCCTTCTCCTTTATTCTTCCCCACGCCCACTCCACCTGCTTCGTCCCATTCTCTTTCTTTATCTGTAAGCCGAATCAAAGAGTGGGATTAGGAGAGAAAAATTGAGAGGAAGGGGAGAACGAGACATATTTCAGAGAGAGAAGGAGGCGGAGAGAGAGAGAGAGAGAACCCCAAATGCCAATCAGTTGGTCCGGAGGGGGAGAGAGAGCGAGGACTATGGCAATGCTAGAGAGCATTGTCGGTGCCCTACTACTTATGCTGCTTCTTACCCTCATCCTTTTCATCATCTTTGCCTGGCGATTCTTCTTCTTCTCCTCCTCCTCTCGTTCCCACACCATCAAGGTACTTGCTTTTGCTCACTAATTTTTTTTTTTTTTTTCTTCAGGGAAGCTACGAGGTTTTCATCTCATTATATTTATCTTCGTAATGCAATGCTCCGTTTGGTTGCTGAGAAATCATCTGAGAAGATTGTAGAATTTAGAGCTTTCTTAGCTTCTTCGATTTGTTTGGCGTTTATGCATTTCGTTTTTAGTATCTCATTTTTTATTCCATTGGATTTGTATGAAAGAAACGCACCGTTTTAGAGTTTTATTGTTGTGTTGTGTGTTTGTTTCGAGATGCATAGACGGGTGTGATATTTTTTGTTGAACAAGTGATGATCATATCATTTTAGGATTGAATGGAGCGTCTTTTGGGCGGGGATTGATTTTTGGTTTTTAATTTTTGTGTTAAAATTTTGGTTAAATCAGAGTTAAAATCACAGAATGAAGGACATTTCTGCCCTACCTCGGAATTATGGACTTGTTCACAAATAGAGGCTAAGCTCGTACAGTACTTATCCCATCCCAACAACTCAAAAAGGAAGGAAATTTCTTTGGTGGAGTGGAGTATCAAATCAAGTCACTCCATAGGGAGCTTAGGCTTATAAATATCTTCCTGGAAAGCTCCATGGGGGAAACGGAATGAGCATCCAATGGTGGGGAAACGAAATTATGGAATTATGGACTTGTTCACTATCTGAAGCAGTTTCTTATATAGATATTGTTCTCCATGAATCTCTTTTTTCTTTAGTAAGTTTCTTTTTCCCAAGCGAGTTGATGATATTTGGATATGTGTAATTATTGATGCTGTTTTGTTTTGTTAAATTTGATTAATTTTTTTTTATACATATGTTCTTCAGATTTTTGAAATGAACATGTGGAATTATGGACATGATGTGATGAACTAATCATATCCTTGGTATGTGGGTTTTAGGCAACATTTTATATTGCGACGTTTGAGGAATAGATTTTTTCCCCTTACTTCAGAGGACAATTTGGTGAAGCTTTTGTTGCTGATTATTGCCAAACAATATTGCAAGCTGCTTCAAATGGAAAATATGTCAATTCATGTTTGGCAATGCTTGTTAGAAACTTCACCCCGCCATACTTTTTTGCTGGTATATTGAAGCAGCCACGTGGTCTTGCAAGAATGGACCAAGTTCTGTTTTGTGTGCATTCAGCTCTGAAACATATAGCTGACTTGGTCCCTCTTGCTCCTGCAATACTATCTCCAATAGTTTCTCAAAGGCCAATTGATGCCGAGGAACCTATGAGTTCAATAGGCACTTCACTATCTGCAATTCAATTATGAACGTGATAGAGTTCTGTGCGGTGCATTTGTTGTAATTTTGTTAGATCTTATGCCCATGCATGTCGTTTTGAGTGGCATGTGGTATGTATCTCTGGCCAAGCAATGTGTTGTGCCTCTTGAGAACCCCCATGTCAATCTGCTTGGTATTAGTTTGGTTTTTGTCTCTCATGCTCATCACTTTTGATTGTGGCATGTAGGGGGATAGCATGGCCCTATTCTTATTTTTCCTTCATCACTTCCTTAGTTTTAACCTTCATCATTAGTTGTGAAGTTATATACCAACCTCTCGTTGGCAGTTATCTATGTGGAGAACATGTTAAAGCTGGAGAGTGTTGCAATTGGAGAATTTGTTAGGAGCATAGTGCTTATCGGGCTGATGGATATGCTTATAAAGTTTGATGTAAGTATATTGAATTTCCCAAACAAATTAATGGCCAAAAAAATCTAACTGCATTTATATGTAATCATGTATTGAGCCTCTTACAGGTGGAGATTGGATAGGATGACATTTTACAAGATGACTCTAGTAAAGGCATATTTCAAATGGAGCTTGAAAATGTGGACGAAATTCCAGATTACGATAAGGAAGATGGTACTGAGGTATTATCCATTCTCAACACCAAATTGGCTGATATCTGGTTTCATCTACTAATCTTTTAAATGAAAAACAATAGCAGATTGTTGGAAATGCCTAACTGGCTTTAACTATAAGTAGTATTAGTTCCTGCCAACTTTCGAACCTATGGTATATTGTATTGTTTGAAGAAGGGTTTTGTTTTCTGATATGATATTGTTATTCATGCTCTTGAATGCTTATGATTATTTTACCCTGATATTTAAAGTAATTTTGAGATTTTTTATGGCTTCTAAGAGAATTAAGTCGGAAAAGTTTAGGAGGAAACTCAATTATTGGGAAATTAGATAGCTTGATGGTGCAAACTTTTGAGCATCTGGAATCGTGTAAAGATAGTGGCCGTTTGGTTAAGGTACTCTTGAATGTTTAAATTCTCAATGGCTTTGATCTGCCATCTTCTGTGACTAATCTCCAATTTTATTGTATTATTGAAATGTTTTTATCAAATTTTTTGAACATCTTTTAGTCTCATTTCGAATTACAGTCCTGACTGCATACAAGTCAAAATTTGTTTGGGTAACATCTACAATGTATTCTCACCAAATTGGCCTGCTGTTTCTCATATTTATCTCAATATTGAATTTTGAATAGTTTTTTTTTTCCTTATTATTATTATTATTTGGTGGGTAAAGCTAGTATTAAAATGCATTGCTTTTGCATTTTTGTATTGCAGTTTGTGATGTTCTATGCTTGTGCTCTAGATCCTGAAAAACTATGGTGTGCGATTTGCCATGTTAGTTTCAGATATTTTTGTGGTTGATGAAAAGTTTTGCTGAGCGATACCTAAGTGTTGAAGTGTTCATTTATCAACGTTGTGACATGTCTCACCTTAATGAGCTCTTGTAGATTTTTACCTTTTGTCTGAAATGTTCAGTTTTCCTGTTATTGTTAAGCATACTGATCCAGGACTCATTATTTGTTGAATGAAAAATATTATTTAAACATGAAATTATAGTTTCCATAATCCAAGTTCATCTCTCTTTCCATGGCTTTATTTAGTTTTTGTTATTTTCTTTGGGGAAATTTATTGTCTAAATATATGCTCTTCTACTTCGTGCAGTTACAATATGGTATTGATGAATCATATAAGTTATTAGTTCTTACATTTGGGAAGCCTTTGTAATCATTTTTTTGCTGCTTAGCTACATATGAAGTTTAATTTCTTAAAGAACATTGACAATTATGTAGTTTTCACATACTTTTGAGACTTATTCACTTATTATAATTACGATAAGTTTTAACATATTGTTATGTTTAGATCATTCATACCAAACAATTTAAAACATTAATTTGCCAAAAACAAAAGCATTTGATGCTGATGACGAAGATCATCAACAACGACGATCAATGTCATCGTTGATGATTGCATAATCATCGTAGATGTGCACGTCATCAACGACGACATTTGTTGTTGCTGATGTAAGTCATCAGAGATGACATTTGTCGTCGTTGGTGTGTAAATGTCGTCGCTGATGTGAGTCATCAATGATGACAAATGTCGTCGCTAGATGTGTGTATCATCAGCGATGACATTGGCTTTAAAAGATTTTAAGCAACAAATTTTAATAGTTATTTGCCACGACATATGTTGTCACTAATAAGTATCAACAACGACAACATGAAAGGTCGTTGTTATTTAGTCTTTACCGACGGATTAATTGCAACGATGGGGAGCAATGACCATTGTCATCACTGATGTTAATTAGCGATGACTTATGGGCCTTTGGCGACGACTTTGAGTCGTTGCTAAAGACCAATTTTCTTGTAGTGGTTGTATTGTTGTCCTTCTTGGAGTTTGATGATTAATACTTCCGTACTCCTTGCTTCGATCGATCGACACAAATTTTGGATTCATATATATTTTCTTTTCTTCCGTTATTTGACTTAATTATTGCATGCATGATGTTTATGAGGTTAATTCATGAACACATATTCCCATCCGTCAACCACATAATTACAGAAAGGTCAAAGGAATTGCAAGAATTAAGGGACAATATTACTATCTCGAGGTCGTATTTATATTGGATAGTGAATGGAAATTTGTCCATGCTTTTGACCCAAGGAACTATATAATTAGTTTCGTACTCAAATCCTCGAACTTCCAAGACGTTTCATTTTAACAAGACGACAATATTTTCCAGAAAATCAAAAGAATCAGCAACGTATACATGTAAGAAGAGCCATAGAGGAGCATGTAAGTGTATAATTGTTGTGTATAGGGGTGGGCAAATTAACCGTTACCGATTAACCGATCGATTACCGATATTAACTGAACCGATATAACCGTTACTGTTAGTTATCGGTCGGTAATCGGTTAAAAAATTTATACCGATAATCTTATCGGTCGGTAATCAGTCGGTTAAAATTTTATTATCGGTTGACTGATATGACCGATAAGTATTTAATTTTTAATTTTATACTTTTTACTCTTTTGATTTTTATTTTATAATATAAAAAAGATGTAGTTGATCAAAATAAAAAAAGATTCAATAAGCTAGTTTAGCTATATATATATTTAGGCTCCCAAAAGGGGTCAAAACAACTAATTTTTAATAAGTTATTTTATGCTTTAACCCAACAAAAAGTATTTGAGCTCTCAAAATAACTAATTTTTTGCCCAATTAACAACTAGTAAAAAGTTCAATAAAAAGTTAACAAAAACCGGTTTAACCGGCCGGTTTAACCGATTACCGATATGACTGATTAACCGATAGCTTATCAGTCGGTAATCGGTCAAGAATCGGTTAACCGATAGCTTATCGGTCAATAACCAATAACCTTATTAACCGGACCGATATGACCGATACCCAGCCCTAGTTGTGTAGACATATTAATTAATTTTGTGTTAGGAGATTAAAGCGATTATGGAGTTTTTACCAAGAGTACATTAATATATATAGTTGAATACAATTTTAGCCCAAAAGCCTAAGCTAATGGGCTAAGCTCCACTTAAGTATATTAAGCACTATTTTCTTTTATATTTTTCCAATGTTACAAATGTACTCACAACAATCTCCCCTTACTTGTGAGTCTCTTCACATTGACTAAACTATCCCTCACTTGTGAGGCTTTCTACATGCTAAGAGTGTCTCACGTAAAGAGTTGTGGGATGTGTGCACAACTCTAAACCCAAGTTGCGGGTGGAAGCACAACTCTAAACCCGACGCATATGGTAATTTGAAGCACTTAATTTCACGTGTTCATATGTCTCAATTAATGTACATAATTATCAATTTTTTATTTCTTAAGTAAAAAGCCTACAAACCTTATTCAAACAACCACCCATTGATAATCAGACAAGCAAATTGAAAGCATATACGTGGTAAGGTTTCGGTGGTTGGGATCTAAGCAAAATTGGCCAATGAAATGGGTCCACGTAGCTTTTTGCATGCAAACTTTTAAGATTCTCATTTGCATACAAGCTAAAAGGGGAAGTTATGTCAGATAAGCATGTGGGGTATAGTTGAGAGATTTGAACATTTTCTATGGACCAAAGACCCAACATTAAAAGAATTGCCACCAATAATTCACAAACCAATCGGTAGAAACATGAAACAAGAAATGAAAAGGTTTTGAGGGAAACATAATTCGAGAAATGGCTCCACGTAGCTCTTCTTCATGGTTGAATGCGACGTCCAATATCAATGAAGTGAGGGTTAAAGGTCTGGCACGCCCAATATCAATTATGATGGAGCACGGCAGGGTTGTAAGAGAAGAAATTGAAGTGGGAGTTATTGTAAGAGAAGAAAGGTCAATGTGAACGTTTTGTTTTGGAGCGAGAGGGTACACACAGAATGAGTTTAAAAATATTTGAATCAAATGACGATAAGTCTATTTGATCGAAAAGCGAGTTGAGAGGTCACCTTGAATAATTCTGCTCTTCTTCATGGTTGAATGCGACGCCCATTAATATTGTTCTCTGCTATGAATCAATGACGTTGGGTACGGAAAAACAATTATTCACCTAGGATGGTGGGCCTGTCTCTTTTGGCTTACTCAACCTTTTCCATTTTCGGAAGGTTCTTTCATGGCATACTTATCTCTCTTAGTTACCTATTAATAATACCAAACAATTGTGTAGCATTATAATATATTAATATTACCGCCTGTTTAAACGCCCAAAGGATAATAAGATTAATCAGAAGCTTTCTCTTATAATTAAATGGGTTTGGCCGTCATCCACTGTTGGGTCACGGTTATGCAGGTATGGAGAAATTAAAGTGTACCATGTGTACGTATAGCATTACTCACGATCTATTAGCAGTTATGAGAGTAACTAAACACATGTATATAGCAAAAATAAAATTAGGTGAAAGATATCGCAATGAAAGAGAATTTGAAATTAATTTAATAAAAAATAGTAATGAAGCATCAAAAAATAAACAAACAAGGAAAACAATTAATTGACATGAGTTGGTGAAAATATCAATAAAAATAAAATATAGAATAAAATCTGGTAGTATATTAAAGTGCAATGAATTAATCAAAGGCATTTCTACAAAGGTAAAATAAGATACAGAGATATATAGAAAGAAAATAAGGGAATATTAATGATAGAAAAAGGCCATTTAAAAAAAAACAATAAATAATGATAGAAAAAGGCTGTTCATTTTTTAGGTAAAAGTATATAATACATTTGCATATATTTAAGACTTTTTTTCCTTCACTCAAAAAAAAAAATTACATGTCCACATAAGGAAAAGGAAAATAGGAAAAAAAATTCAAACTAGTAATTTCCATAAAGCATGATACGCAGCCAATTAATTAAGGAGTTAAATTTCGGATCCGGCTCCTCTCCAGTCGAACAGGACTGGAGAGGCCTCCGGTTAATGGCCAAGATGGCCATAAGAAAAATTCTAGAGCCATCATTTTGCCACGTGTCTCATTATTAAAAAAATAATAAAATATTGTTTATTATTTCTAAAATAAATAAAAATTAAAATAATATAATAATATTTTGTTTTGTTTATTATATATGGCTCTTGGGGTGGCCGGACCACCCCCAAGGGCCACCGTTTGGCCATGGGGTGGCTACGGCCACCCCATCAATATCAATCCTCTCACTCTCTCTCTGTCTCTCCCTCTCTCTAAAGAAGAACCCAGAAAATGGTGAAGATCTCCAAGAGGACCCCAACGAAGTCCATCAAAGACTGCCGGAAAAGCAACCACCATAACCGCCGACGCCACCGGCGGAAATCTGCAGCAAAAAACGTGATCGCCTCCATCAACAAGTCGCTCTTCGCGTGCCATCGCCACCTCGTCAAGCTCTTCTCTAAGTTGGCCCGAATCGCCACCCCCAGCCCGAACCGCCACCACAAGGGCCACAAGATCATCCCCAAAATCTCCGAACTCGAACAACCCGAATCCGAAACCAGCGTAGGGAAGTCCCTCGTGTTCGACAACATAGAACCAGCGCATCTCCCGCCGCTGATCTCACCGAAGAGAACGGTGGTTTTGGACTTAGACGAGACCCTGGTCCACTCCAAAATGGACCCACCGCCGGACCGGTTCGACTTCGTGGTGAGGCCGAGGGTGGGTTTGTGAGGCCATGGAGGAAGAGAGGAAGCGTTGGGAGCATGGAGGCGGCCGGATTTGGCGCTGGGCTCGGCAGTCTCGGTGGCCGGAGCTGGAATTCCGACGGTGGAGAGAGAAAATCGTGGGAGAGAGAAGAGGAAGAAGGGAGGAAAATGAAATGAATTTTTTTATTTTTTATTTATTTTTAAAAATAAAATAATAAATTATTATTATTAGTATGCCACGTGTCACGTTGATGGCCTTAGGATCTCTTTGAAGAGATCCTAGCCATCGACCGGATCACATCCAGTCCAAAATGGACCGGAGATGATCCTTGTCCTTAAATTTCTTACTTTCTTTCCAAAATTTATCTTTTCCTTTCTTTTCTTTTCTTTTCTTTTTTGCCTTTTAATTTCAAATTTTAACTTTGACTTTCAATGTTTCCTTTTGTCCAAATCATTAATTTGTACGGTACGGTATAAATTAATGTATTTGTACGAAAAATACATATGGGTCACAGCCATATCAAACGATGAAATTGGCCCAAGGGTTCAACTTATATTTAACATTGGCTAAACAATTAATTAGGTTTTTTTTTTTTTTTTTTTGCGATTATATATATATATTTAAAAAAGTCTAATATAAAGAGTTCAATGTCAACATTCTAAAGACGTTTTGAAAAACAAGGTGAAGTACTGCGCACCAAACTACATTTGAAATGAACCTCCTCCGATAGGTCTAAACCAAGAAAGAAATGATCGTATGATTCATATCGATCCACCACCAAAGATGCTTGCAAGTAGCCAGGTTCCAACAACACGCAAAAAGTGAAGAAACATATATAAAGACCGGGAATAAGTATAGTTTTCTATTATTGTAAAAGGTCACCGATAGATCGATACTACCAAAACATTACTTCATTCATTTCAATTTATTCGCTACAGCACTCTTTAGCTCTCCCCCCTCTTCCTTTTCACTTTATTTAATTTTTTTTCTTTCATTTACTTGAAATTCATAAAATTCAAGCTAAACATACAATTGGAGATCAACTTTTTTCATGAGCAAGCGCAAAACTCCGGTAGACTTTTGTGACCTAATATGGTCCTGATTAACAATATCCAGCACTCAAGCCACATAACGGGATGCATCTATTAAGCATACAACAAGGAAGATCAAAGCAATTTCCAGCTGGTGATCCTAATACGATTCCTATTATTCAGGACAAAAAAATAATAATTAAAGCAAATATAATAGTTTCATAAAGAGTGAACTTTTATTCGAAGGAGAGGAAACAATACCCAAGGAGAAAGAAAGAGAGAACTAGCAAAAAAAAAAATCAATTGATCTAAAATTTAATAATTATTTATTTAAAATTCAATGGTAATTTTATTGTCACCGTAAGGCTCGTTCGTTTCGCCGTAAAATAATTTTTGACAGAAAATATTTTTCAAAATGATTCCTTGGAAAACATTTTACGGTATAACTTTAAATTTACGGGTAGGTCCTGGGACTTGCTTGGGACCTGCCTAAGACATACCTAGGACTTGACCAAAATTTTAGACAATTTTATAGCAGAAACTTGTTTGTTATTGTTTTAGACCATAAACTGGAACTCTCAAAACATTTCGATACCACAATGAGCTTAATTTATTGAAAATCAGTAATTACTGAGATTGGTATTGCACTTTTTTTTTTCTAAATATTAAACTCATCTTTCTTAAGATGCAAAAATATATAACTTATATTCATAAGCATCGATAAGGGTAAACAAACCCGTGGCTTAGATAATATGGGTATCAGAAAGAGAAAACTATACTCACATGTCACATGTGGGTATAAGTCTAAGGAAAACTGGGGTTCGTTTTCCTCGGAAAAGTTTCCTAAAATGGAAAGAATGAGCTGTTGAATAAGCAAAGAAAGATAACCCACTATCCACGCAACCCAAGCTTGCATTTGTGAGCTAGGATTCAGTAAGCACTGCCAATGCTGAGCCTTTGGCCTGATGAATAATTCACAATGCTGCCATCATTGGAATGCTGAGAGCCTTTCACATGCAAACTGACGTAAACTTCCAATTTAGCTCGTAGACAATCCAAAAGTTTGGTAGTTGACCAACCAATGAAAACCTGCCACGTATATATATATATATATATATATATGTGCTTCTACTATATATGCATGTGCGCATCCTTATCACTTGTCAGGTTGGCCAAGTGGCATCGCCCATGGGTATCAAAATAATGGTCATAATCAAAATAATCTTCTATTTGTTTTATTTCTCTTAACATGTTGAAGGAACAATGAAAAATCATGTATAGATCGAAAGGTAAAATACTATATAAAAATAAAGGGAAATCAAGAGAGTATTAATCCGTAACATATACCTATTAGCTAGCATTATCAATATTACATTCAAACCTTTTTAAACTCGTTCACTGTCTACTAATATTCGATTACATTTTCATCTACGTACCTACCATCCAATTAATGAAAATTTAACACTACACAAATAGGGCAGGGCAGGCGCTGTATATATGATGGTGAGATTTCAATTTTAACTTGCTCATCTTTTGTTCTTGTACTCTAGAAGTATTTCGTGTTTAAGACTGCAACTGAATGATACCCTGATGCTTAATTATAACATTCATTATAATTAATTTCTGACAAAATTTTCTCATATAATTAACGGAAGAATTCTAGCGGTTAATTATGTGATGAGATGTTGTTGTCTAATTAATGTCTTATTTATGACGTACGGGTCTGCTTTAGCTTTGTGTGTAATTTATTCTTGTATGTAATATATGTGTGATAATGGGCCTTTTTTTAATTAGGTGAAAATTATTTTTAACATTTTAATTGGTTGGATGAAGCTGTTTTATGATTTACTTCTATTGAAAGTTTTTAATCATCTTTATCCTTTGGCTCTCCTAATATATTATAAATGCTACAATTATTAATTAATAGGTAAGAAAGAAAGAAAGAGAGAGAGAGAGAGAGAGAGAGAGATAGCAGGCTGCAGGCCTTGTAAGAATTTCCGAAAATGGAAAAAACTGAGTGTCGCACTCAACAGTAATAATGGCCAAAGAAAAGAAGCAATGAATGTCCATCACGTGAAGCAATAATGAGTGCTAGCTACGCATTTATTTGATCTACCAATCCCGAACCCTGACCTGACAATAGACAATAATAATATATCTGATGGATGGATGGATCATGGATGGATTGAACAAATCGTATATTCGTATTCGAACTGCTGATACGCATTTATTTATCTCTTGTTAATTAACAGCAATTCCAAATCTGGTAAATGACATGTCAAATTCTCTAGCTTTAGGACCTAATTACCCCCTCGCCTCATACAATATCACTCACGTTCACGTGGATCTTTCTTCTCTTGCAATAACCGACACCCTTATCCCCAAACCCCCGCCGCCGGCTGGTGCCGCCGATCTCTCTCTCTGTGCTAATTAGCTAAACACAACTCCATATATAACAGGAAAAAACATTACACTATATATATGAATCAAGTACCCAATTAAACGATCAGCTAAGAGTTTAGATACTCATGAAAACTATCTTTGATTAGCAGGGCCGGCTAGGGGTGTCAATACGGTTACGGTTAGTGGTTAGTGACAATAACCGCCAACCGTAACCGCCTTAGCGGTTAGTAGATTTCACTAACCACAACCGCTAACCGCCTAATGGTTAGCGGTTAGTGAAATAGGTAACCGCCCGGTAATCACTTTTTTAAAATTAGGCTTTTTTTGGGCTTCTTCTTCTGCTTTTTGGGTTTTTATTACTACAATATCATATACTCATACTATAATACTAAGATTGGCAAGTTTATAAATGGTCTCACTCTTTATGAAATTATTATTATATTTACTTATAAGCTTTTTTTAATTAAACTTATTATCTAATAGTAATGCTCAAACTCTTAAGTCCTAAATTATTAATGATATAATGGTCATACACTCATACTCAAATATTAATATAATAAAATTATTTTAGATCTAAGAATATAAGATAATGTGATATATGTTTTATAAGTATAAAGTATATAATAATGCTTTGATTCAATTGTGATTATAAGTANTTCATCTCTTTTTCTCTGTCTTCTTCTTCTTCTTCTTCTTTGCATTGTACATAATAACACAAAAGTATATATAGTTGACATTGAAAAACCAACAAAAACTTCAAATTGCTGTTTTGATTTATTCAATTCGTTTGTCTTTTCTTTTTTTGACGGAATTAGTGAATTCTTTTCAATAGAGTTTGGCTTAGAAAAAATTATTATTTTGAGATTTAATTGTTGTAAATAAAAATTGCTTTCGTTATCCATAGATAAATTAATTTATAAGAACTCTGTAAACTTTTTGGTAATCAATTATTTTAAATTGTTAAAGATGTGGTGAGAAGTAACAAAGGAAGTGAGAATATATACAAACTATACTAAAAGTCTAGAATTAAATTTTCATATCTTACTAGGGGTGTCGGCAAAGATTTGTTTTTTTTCTCAATCTCTGTACTGCCCTCTTGAATGTTGCCAAGAAAAAGAGGAATTTCAACATTGGAGAAGAGCATAAGAGAAAAAAAATAGAAGATAGGAAGAGACGGAGAAAAAAATCCACGACAAGAAAAAAAAGGGAAAAAAAGAGAAGGAGAAGAAGAAGAAGAAGAAGAAGAAAAGGGAGAAAAAGAGAAGGAGAAGAAGAAGAAGAAGAAGGAAAAAATGGGGAAGAAGAAGAAGACAGAGAAAAAGAGACGAAGAAGAAGATGAGGGAAGAAGAAGAATAATTTTTTTTTTTGTTTTTTTAATTAGGCTTTTAGATCAATAATTTGGAAGAATTATGGTTTTTAAAAATATTTTACCTAATGTGTTTAACGTAAAAATAAATAAATAAATAAAAAAGCTGAGGTGGGAATATTAGTTGGCATAATAATATGACGTGAAAAATCCAAATGTAATTTTTAAAAGTCATAAATAAAACATGACACGTGTCATAATTTAATTAGATATGACATGGCATGCTAACGAAATCCGTTAAGTCAATATATGGAATTTAACTGTAGAGATTAAATTTTTTTTTTTTTTTTTTTTGCAGACTACAAGGATTTTTGAGTTCATTTTGATATTACAGGGAGTAAATTGTAAATCAAGTACACCACATGGACTAATTTTGTATTTTTCCCTAAAATAAAATAAAAATATATGCATTTCAATCACCACAATAGTTTAGATTCTAGTTCTTTGTCTTCTCAAACAAGCACCACAACACCTTCTATCCAATACAAACTTGCAGCACCAAGCTCCACATGGAAATGCACAAGGATACTCAATGAGGCTCTATCTTTAAAGTTGGATAAGCCCTACTGTATTCAAAGCTCTCATTGCTGTAAGGATAGTAGGAATTCTCATTATTTACGTCGTAACTCTTTGAAGTGGTTGCGAATTCAGCATTGGGGTTCAAACCAGCTAGCTCCATAATGTTCTCAATCTCTTTCACCACCATACCCATTGTAGGTCTGTTAGCTCCTAATTCTTCAACACAACGCATTGCCAGGTCCACAAACTTCTCTAGACCTTCCAGTGATGTCTGCAAACCAATGGCTGGGTCAAGAATGTCATGAAGGTTGTATAATACTTTTGTTTTATCCATTGCCGTCTATACCACCCTAACAATATACTTTGCCCGTTCAATTGGCATTCTCGCAGTTATAAGCTCCAACAGTACCACGCCAAAGCCATATACATCACTCTTTTCAGTCAATTGTTGGGTCATGTAATATTCAGGATCCAAGTAGCCCTACACCATTAAAGAAAATGAGTCCACATTACTTGGATTTGATGCTATGCAGTGGAATTTTAAATCAACCAAAGATGTAAAAGCACATGGCTTTAACAAGTTGTTAAAGTTTAGAGAGGAAATCATACGTATTTGTTTGTTAAGAAAATTTAGATTCTACACACGGATACATGTGACCTTCTGGCCCAACAGGATATGGTAAGCAACTTCCTAGGAAGAAAGAGGCATAGTCCAATAACAAGTTCAAACATTGTCAATTTTGTGTATACTTTAAATACCGGCAATGGACAATTTTCTGCCTAAACCCTGATCTGGTTCTTCAATTCCGTCACTACATTGTAAGACAATTTTCTACCTGGACCAGCTCCTACTGCTAATACTATGTCATTAAAAATCTCAAGGTTGAGGACACCGATTTTTGGCTAAATTAGTTTAACATTATAAAGCAAAGCAATCCTCCATTTACTTTTTGTTTCCTTTTCAATTTTTTTTTTTTTTAAAAAAATAATAATAAAGGGCATTAATTTTGCAAGAGTAGAGGTTTATGGGATTTTCAACTGACCATTGTCCCTCTAACTTGAGTAGTGACATGACCAATTTCAGCATCACCCATAAGCTTAGAAAGACCAAAATCAGCAACTTTTGCATTTAAGCACTCATCCAGCAAAATGTTGGTTGATTTAATGTCCCTGTGTATAATTGGTGGGTTGGCAAGTTCATGAAGATAGGCCAGACCTCTGGCTGCACCAAGGGCGACTTTTAGTCTCCTTATCCAATCCAACCGGATTCCTGACTTCCCTGCATAAGCAACAGCTATGTCATTAAACTTTTAGAAAAAATTATATGAGGACTGTTTATCAGGCTAATTTACATTGTCTGGAGAGAGCAATTTGAGTTATGTTTGCATATATTTTCAAGGGGTTGAGGTGAGAGAAGCATTGTAACACAAAGATGACAAGTTCCTCTCAATTTTCCTCTAAATGAAGCACATTGCTTAACTATAAAGATTTTATTGATTCTTAGTGTGTGATATCTTTGTTTCTTTTGCAAGTAGAAACAAGGTACATTGTCTTCTTTTCAATTCCTTAATTAGTGAACAATATAATGCTTATAAACTGAGGAGTTCCACAATATTTTTGATAAAGTACTACACCTTAAGTGTCGACAGATACAAGAATTCAATTAGAGAAAAGAAGGTCAAGAATAGAATGGAAGTACCAGAAAGGCCATCCTTAAGAGTACCATTTGGAACATACTCGTATACCAGCATCTGTTCACCCTGATCAAAGCAAAAACCAACAAGACTGACAAGATTCTTATGATGAACCCTTGATAGAAGTTCAATCTCAGTTTTGAACTCGACCCCACCCTGCATAGATTCTGTTTGAGCTCGTTTGATGGCAATCAGTTGACCAGTGGGAAGAATCCCCTGATAAACCTATAAAAAAGTTGACAGATAAATATTTAGTGACGGGAATAATTTATAATTATAGAGAGAAACTTACGAAGCTTTTGTTCCAAGAAATTTATGGGGGAAAAACAAAAGAAAAATTTTGGAAGGAAATTAAGGATTTGAAGTGCAAGAAAACAATTAAAATTGGATGGATTTGAAAGGTTTTTTTAATAGAGCTTAAAGAATCTTCCGGTATATTCTCACAAATTTAGGAAAGAATCAATATTGTTGCAACTTGCAAGAGACAGTCATAATTAAACCTTTCCATATCCCCCAGATCCAATAGAATTTGCTTTAGAAAACATGTTGGTGTACTTCTTCAGCTCTTCAAAGGAAAAGGATCTAGCCCCTTTTAACTGAGGAATGCCACCACTGCCGTTATTTGGATCCCAGTGTGCTGCATTTGTATGGCATGAAAACGATAATATACCCTTACAATTCCATACTAATAACTCTTAAGTGCCAAGTTTAGATCATAAATTTATTACCAAAAGGATTTAATTTCTCAGAAGCTCTTTTTGCTCTTCTCTTTTGACGGAGAGCATAAACCCCAGCAAGGACTAATAATAGCAGCAGGATGGTGCCACCAGCTACCGCTCCAATTATAACTCCAGTGCTCAAAGACTTTTTTGATTCTGTAGATGTTCCTAAAAGAAGCGAAAAAGGGAGAGGGCGAGAGAGAGATAGGCCGTAATCAGATTAACATTGTGACAATTAACTTTTTTTAGAGATGCATCACAATTAGACATCACATATCACGTATTACTTTTTATTGAAACTGTGAAATTCCAAGTTACCTGCATAGTACCCATATGGACCAGCCAAAAAATAGTAGGATCCAAAATCCCGTGGAGGCTGAAAAATCTGGCCACTAAGTAGAGATCCAATAATAGAAATTACTGTTCGATTGAAACGATCCTGGCCAGATGGGAAGACTTCTAGGCTCAGCTTAAGGTTCTTAGTTGAGTCTTTGATTGGATTATTCAGGGAAACTGAATCCACTGGAAGACTAAATTTCTGAAAACATTGCATGAGAGAACTCTGAAGAGCTATGTAGTAACTTGGGTTATCCAAGACCGAAAAGGAAGGAGCTCTGAAGACAAGAGTTCCGTTGTATGGATATGCACATTTACAGTTGGGGCTGGAAATCTGATTCAAATTGCATTGAGCAGGCACACAGCTCTTTGGTGGTGTGGAGTATGGGGGAGTATTCGATTGGGAACCAGCACAGTAACTCTTTGTGGAACCAGATTCGCAAACTGGTTTATCCACAAGTCTGCAGTGATTTTGGAAAATTATTTCAATGATCGATGTGATAAGAAATCAAATGTCAGTTATTGGACACTGCAAATGAAATGATATGACCAAGATAACTAATATGGCTTACATCAATTTCTTGCTGTATCCTCCAGCTGTGTCTACATATGCTCCAATAGAATTGTTCTGCAAATCAATGAGTTGCAGTTTGTTGCTATAGTCGGTACTAATATTTAAGGGGCCACGGAGATTGTTGTTCCTTAGCGTCCTGTCCCACATGTTAGAACGTTCACATCATTATCACCCCATATATATATATATATATATGACTACATTTCATGGTGTTCGAACCCATGCATGCTTGTTCCATTTGGATTTTCTCCATCACATTGAAATCTACTTAAGATCAAGCTGATACTCACACAGACTGTAAATAAGGAAGGCTGAATATGGAATTAGGAACTGGTCCCTGAAGTTGTGTGTTTTCCATCACTCTGCACCAATAAAACATTTAAGGTTAAAGCTTCTTCCTGTTTGACAAAAATCCGGAATGCATTCATACACACGCAAACCAGAGAGAGAGGAGCACCACCAGTTTCACATGCAGGCCCCAACCTTCTGTTTGGCCATTCGGCCAATTGCCAAGCTAGAAGAAGGGGAAGGGCACTTTATGTTGACAATGAAAAACTCTTGAAATATAACCAAAGAAACATGAATGCTTATGCAATAAAAACCATGCTTTGTCTTGCTAACAAAATTAACTTAAAAGACAAGACCTGAGAAGAACCCGCTTAGTCAAGATAATGGAGAGATGCAACTTTACAGTGTAAACTAGACTTACAAACGTGTGAAAGAAACCCAACAACATAATAATTTATACTGCTTACAATGAGAAGATATTAACAGATAGAGCTGAATATGTCAGTTCAATGATTTACTATAGGAAACATTCTAGAGGTTGCTGCCAAAGATTCAAATTATAGATGGATGAAGTGGGGGCAAGGAGCTTTGTCTTGCAAGCTATTAGCACATAGATACCAAACCCATGAGAAATTCAAAAGAACACTATTATGAAATGATTCGGTATACTACAATGGTGCTAGCAAGCAAGGAACATATTAGTGAATCAAGTTATGAGATATGCTAAAATCAATGGTACTGGGTTTGTTGAGAATTATGAGATATGCTAAAATCAAAATTAATCTGCCAGTAATTAGCGATAGCTGAAGATGAGCAAAAAGTGCACTAGGGTTGCCTGGGTTGGTCCATACAAGTGTAGTGAAGACTAAATATTGCACGTTGCAAGGAGACACATTGGGGGTCATGCATGCATAAACAAAGAGGATTAACAAATATAGATAAAATTGTGAGAGAATTCTTGATAAGCTATAATTTAAACAATTAGGTCTTTTAGATGATGCAGAAAGGTGGAAAAGGATTTCTTGCAGGAACCCAAATTTTTCTAGTAACGCTATTGGATATGTATTGTCTTCTTTTAAATTCTTTCAATTTTGTTTTTCTTATTTGGCAATATGTATGTATTGTTGAGAGAGAAGGGGAAGGGACATGGAGAAAGAGAGGAGCAAAACTTACAATGTCGTCAAATACCGTAAGGTTGAAACCCATGGAGGAATATCGGAAACAGTGAAACTATTGTTGCTCAAATCCCTGCAGATCACATTTCAGTCAAAGAAAAGATAGCAAGGATACTTACTTTAATTATAATATAAATAGGGTTGTGACAAATAGTACACATTTAAGGAAAGATGATAAATTGATCATTCATTTTTTGATAGCCTGAGAATGCTTAGTTACCCTTGCACCACAAATCAAATTTGTAGTCTCAGTAAAACTATTTTGACCTACACATAGGCGAGGTTGATCATGCCAGTAAGGTTGGGAATAGGACTAATGAACTTATTGTTCGACAAGTACCTGAAAACAGAATATCAGAAGCTCTTTTAGTAAGTGAAAATTTTCAAAGAAGATGATAATCTTCAAACAAGTATAAATGCTGCACTTGGTATTGTCCATATTTTCTGCTTACAGCTCACTAACGTTTACAAGATTGTTGAGGTTCGAAGGCAGAGTCCCACTTAGTGAATTCCTATCAAAGTGTCTGTAGCCAAAACAAGATATTTCGCACAATAACTTGTCAAAATTTCACAGCCATCTATAGTATATGAGTGAATTCGCTTGAGTATCTGAGCTAGATACTCACATCACCTCCAAAGTCTGCATAGATCCAATGGTGTCAGGAATTCTACCATTGAGATTATTGCTTTTAAGAATCCTGCTAGTAGATGGAAAGTAATGAGTAAATTGACAGTATCTTGCTATACCAATTAAGAATAATATAACATTTCCATTCCTTAGATTCCATCCATAGATTCCATATCTAAGACATTTAGCTTGATATTTAGAGAAGGGGGGGCAACAATTGCAAAGGCAATACCCAAAAAACAAAATAATGAAAAAGCGCAACAAAGAGAGACTATTAAAGTTGTTTTTCTAACATTACTAGTATGAAGACGTGAAACCTTGCCACCTAACAGTTTCACGAAACTTACAAGTGTATCAGATTCATATTTGAACTAAAAAGTTTATGAGGAATTTCGCCTGAGAGCTTGTTGTTATCGAGATGACTGTATATGACATAAAGAATCATAAATGGTTATTAATTGTAGAAAACATAATCACGAGGAGAAAACAATATAATCATCTTGAAATTACATAAACTTGGCATACAAGTGCTTTGCATGAAGTAGCATATCAAGACCAGGAGAGACTGGTATAGGTCCATCAATTTGGTTTACAGCTAGGTCCAGCAAATAAAGATTGGAAAGATTCCCAATAGAGGCTGGAATTGGTCCACTAAAGCTATTATCAGTCAGAGATCTGCAATTGAATAGCAAAAGAAGAGTTATGGAATTCAATGTATGTTGGCCCACAAATGAAACTGCACTAAAATACCACAAAATCCAAGATTTAAAGTATGTAACGATAGACCCTTCATCCAGAACATCACTGTCTACTAAATATAACAGGTTAAGATCCATAACTAATTTCATGTGTATTTGACGCCACATTGAAAAAAAAAAAAAAAAAATACAAAGTTAAAAGCCTTACAGAGTGGTTAGCTGCTGTAGATTTCCTATTGTGTCTGGAATAGATCCAAAGAACCCACAACCAATCAAGTTTCTAGTATGCAAAAAGCAACAACTAGCTTAGTTAAAAATGATGTTTACACACAAGTTGGTTATCAGCTAAGACTCTAACAATAATCTACATTTCCTTACAAGTGAACTAGCTTCTTTAGATTCCCAATTGAAGATGGAAGTCGTCCTATTAAGTCCTTGTTGTAAGACAGGTCCCTATATGAAAAAACTTATTATCAGAAAACAAATTACAGACTACTAATGGAATAAGCAACAAGCAAATACTGCAGCAGAAAATAGACATCAATTTAATCTAAGTGATGACATGAAATAAAATACAATTTCTTAGTCACTACTCTCATGATCAAAATCCCCTGAAATGGTTGGTGCCCGAGATGAATGTCTCAGAAAACTGATGGTAGCTGAGTTGTCACTCAAGAAAATTTGTAAATGGATTATTATGACTAAAAGAAGTGGCTAAGCACAAATAGAAGACCTACAAAGTCTGCAACTCAGACAACAACTCGATTTCGCCAGATAGCATGCCCGACAAATTCATGCTCACTAATTGTCTGGAAAAAAAAAAAAAGAAAAAAAAAAGCACATTAATACAAAAAATTTGGACATAAGTTACAGCCTTCCAAATGCTTTAAAGGGTGAAACTTACAAGGAGGTCACACGTGAATTGTCGCATTTAATCCCTTCCCATTTGCTACCACAAGGGTCAGTACCTTCCCAATTTGGTGGTGTGTTCTTCATTGCATTCATTAGAGAAAGTAGACCATTATCTGCATCAGAAATTATAAGATAGTTTTCATGATTCAATGACACCCAAAAAAAAAAAAAATCAAACAGCACCATCCAATTATTACATTAAATATATATGTACATAAACTGTGGGAAGGATTACAACTAGCTTTATCCAATTTGAGGGAAAGCAATTTTCAGGACATGATGCACTTCGTTGTTATTTCAGCAACCTAGGTAACAAAAGGAAATTACTATTCAAGAGCTGATCCTCTTATCAGGATTGACCAAGTATTTCCCAGTTCCAAGTGGTGCCAAATAACTTTAAAAGTACCAAAGCCACAAAAGAAACAACATATGTACATATACACATGTATATATATCCAGTGGGCTATTTAACTTGACAAACGCTAGTATCAAATCTTAAATTCTGAATGCCACGAAAGAGTTTTTTTTTTTTTTTCTTTCTTCTTTCTTTTATGGTCGAAGAGCAATCGTTTGCATACTCAACATGAAATTCGCAGTTGATGGCACTAAAGATAACTCTCGAAGGCAATGATCTGAGACCTTCATTCTGGAGATGATAATCACTCAAGAATAACAGAAACAGATATCCTCCCTCCGTTGTGGAGGAATCTGAAAAAATAAAAGATTCCAAAAAGTAAGATTTATCTTTTTCAGATTTCCACAGACAAGGAAAATTCATTCCAGGGAGGTAAAACTATTGTCCAATGGTCATTTAAGTGGATAAGATCCGTTTACTCAAATTAAAATATATAAATTTTAAGATTCATAATTCCAGTTTCTTGTCTTTTCAGTTTTCTGTCAGCGATCAAATGAATGAGTCCCCAAAAAAAAAAAAAAAGGTAGGAAGAAGCAGAAGAAACACGAAAACAAAGGAGATGCATGAGGTGCTAACCAATAAACTTAAAGAAGGGATATTAGAAGTCTGTAAGTCATGTAAAAACTTGATTAACAAACACAAAAAAGAGCATAGCATGCAGTTAAATAGAACTCACAGTCTTCACCGGCGGTCCTCTTCGTAAGGAAATATGGGATGAAAAGCAGCGGCAGAATCAGCTGCGTCCTTTGACCCATTTCTCAACGAACAAAAGGCTTCCAAATCTTAGAATTCAGGTGATTCAGTTATGTTGGATAGGAAAATGCCGGAGTAGTTTTAGAGAGAGCAGGCAATACAAAGAGTATGGTCAAACTTTAAATTTGCATAACCTCTTGCTCAGATTTCCAACCACCTCTTATCTTTATCGTGTACGTGCTTTTACACTGGAAATGATTTCCACCTTTTCTTTCTTTCGTTTTTTTTCCTAAATTCTAACTGATCTTGATTATGACTACCTTATTAATTAAGAGATTAATAAGAGTAGTGTTAAAGATACAAATAAATAAATTTAGAAAAAAATTTAAATTAATGTAATAAAAGTTTTTAAATTAAAAATATATATATAATTTTTTCTCTTTTGACTGCTACGTCAATTTAAAATTTTTTCCGAATTTATTTGTTTAACTCTTTAATGCTTTTCATTGATTAGTGTCACGAACAAACAAGTGTTATAACCCAGCCAGAAGGGAAATGAACTTTATAACAAGCCTCACGTGAGTCCGGTAAAAAGTATTAGTATACCAAAAAAGGTTTAAAAAAGAAAAAGAAAAGAAAAGACGCAAGTGTTGACATCATGTCGATCGCATTCGTGGGTGCTTTGAGCTTGGCCTCTAATAGCCGTTAGCTTACAGAACCCACAGAATCTCTCTATCTCTCTCGCATAAAAAATAAGTGGAAAATTAAAATATATGTATAAAAAAAAATTTAAAAAAAATGGGAAAAAGAAAGGGTGGGGTCCGTGGGGGATCAGTAGGGGATCAGCACATGATTCATGAGTCAAGGCTGGGGGGGAGGGGAGGGGGGGGCAAATTGGTCTGAACGAAAGTGTTCCGCACAATTAATGGACAAGTTGCGTTCGGAGCCTCGATCTGCGCTCATCTATCCTTCCCGATTGTGCATGCTCTAACCTACCATTTCCATCGGATCTGCGTCCCCTTCGATTGGGGATAAATTGAAAATTTTTTAATTGTTAATTGTGATATTTCATTTTAAATATAATGATTTATAAAATGTCAGGTACTTTTGTATAATCGAGACATTAAATGCTAACTTTTNGCCTCTAATAGCCGTTAGCTTACAGAACCCATAGAATCTCTCTCTCTCTCTCGCATAAAAAATAAGTGGAAAATTAAAAAATATATATATATAAAAAATTTAAAAAAAAAGGGAAAAAGAAAGGGTGGGGCCCGTGGGGGATCAGCACATGATTCATGAGTCAAGGCTGGGGGGGGGGGGGGGCAAATTGGTCTGAACGAAAGTGTTCCGCACAATTGATGGACAAGTTGCGTTAGGAGCCTCGATCTGCTCATCTATCCTTCCCGATTGTGCATGCTCTCACCTACCATTTCCATCGGATCCGGGTCTCCACCAATTGGGGATAAATTGAAGATTTTTCAATGGTTAATCGTGATCTTTTATTTTAAATCTAATAATTTATAAAATGCTAATTACTTTTATATAATTGAGGCATTAAATACTGACTTTTGTTTTATCGAGGTTTAAATAATTTTATAAATCATTAAATTTAAAATGAAAGGTCACGATTAACAATTAAAGAATCTCCAATTTCTCCCCAATTGAAGGAGATCTCAATTCATTTCGATCTCACCTAATTCCAAAATCTCAGCTTTCAAATTAACTTAATTACCATTAATTCCTTCACTTCGATCATTCTACTATATTGATGTGTGTGTGAACGTGTGCATGGTTTTTTTTTTTTGTTTATAATTGAAAAACAATATTGTTTCTGGTATAGAATGACGACGGACTTGAATGGGGGACCTTTTGTTGTCGTAAATCATAATAAAAGGACCGCTGTGCGGCTGTCCTCCACAAGTTCTCTTAAAGATAGTTTGGTTTTAATTAAGTGTTTAAAAAACAAACACAAAAAAAGTTGTCCCCGAAGAAAGATTCAAACAAAGCAAGTTGTTTATGGTATGGGTTGAGAAGTTTAATGTACCCAGTGCTACCCAATGAGCAGGATGATAATAACAATAAGAAGTTGTCAGTGGCGCACTACAAAAAACATGCATTTTCTTCACCTGCGATTACTTACATGTCAAGGTGTCTAACACGCGCTCGCATTACAAATTTTTTTTTATTTGATACATCGAATGTGAGTGCTCCTACATTCCATAGCTTCTGTAACTCCTCGATTAAGGGTTGCAAGTAAACATCTATATCTAGCATACGAAAAATTATATGAGAACTGTTTACTAGGCTAATTTACATTGTCTGGAGAAAGCAATCTAAGTTATGTTTGCATATATTTTCAAGGGGCTGAGGTGAGAGAAGCATTGTAACACAAAGATGATGAGTTCCTCTCAATTTTCCTCTGAATGAGGCACACTACTAAACTATAAAGATTTTATTGATTCTTACTGTGTGATATCTTTGTTTCTTTTGCAAGTAGAAACAAGGTACATTGTCTTCTTTTCAGTTCCTTAATTAGTGAACAATATAATGCTAATAAACTGAGTTCCACGATATTGTTGATAAAGTACTACACCGCAAGTGTCGACAGATACAAGAATTCAATTAGAGAAAAGAAGGTCAAGAATAGAATGGAAGCACCTGAAAGGCCATCCTTAAGAGTACCATTTGGAACATACTCATATACCAACATTTGTTCATCCTGATCAAAGCAAAAACCAACGAGATTGACAAGATTCTTATGATGAACCCTTTATAGAAGTTCAATCTCAGTTTTGAACTCGACCCCGCCCTGCATAGATTCTGTTTGAGCTCGTTTGATGGTAATTAGTTGACCAGTTGGAAGCATCCCCTGATAAACCTATAAAAAAGTTGGACAAATTAGACATTTAGTAAATATTTAGAGACGGGAACAGTTTATAATTATAGAGAGAAACTTAAGAAGCTTTTGTTAACAAGAAATTTATGGGGGAAAAACAAAAGAAAAATTTTGGAAGGAAATTAAGGATTTGAAGTGCAAGAAAACAATTAAAATTGGATGGATTAGAAAGGTTTTTTTAATAGAGCTTAAAGAATCTTCTGGTATATTCTCACAAATTTAGGAAAGAATCAATATTGTTGCAACTTGCAAGAGACAGCTAGCCATAATTAAACCTTTCCATATCCCCCAGATCCAATAGAATTTGCTTAAGAAAACTTGTTGGTGTACAGTGTACTTCTTCAGCTCTTCAAAAGAAAAGGATCTAGCCCTTTTTAACTGAGGAATGCCACCACTGCCGTTATTTGGATCCCAGTGTGCTGCATTTGTATGGCATGAAAACGATAATATACCCTACTTTTTTGATTCTGTAGATATTCCTAAAAGAAGCGAAAAAAGGGAGTGGGGGGGGGGGGAGAAGAGATAGGTCATAATCAGCCAAAAAATAGTAGGGTCCAAATCCAAAATCCCGTGGAGGCTTAAAAGTCGATCTGGCCACTAAGTAGAGATCCAATAATAGAAATTCATGTTCGATTGAAACGATCCTGGCCAGATGGGAAGACTTCTAGGCTCAGGTTAAGGTTCTTAGTTGAGTCTTTGATCGGATTATTCAGGGAAACTGAATCCATTGGAAGACTAAAATTCTGAAAGCATTGCATGAGAGAACTTTGAAGAGCTATGTAGTAACTTGGGTTATCCAAGATCGAAAAGGAAGGAGCTCTGAAGACAAGAGTTCCGTTGTATGGATATGCACATTTACAGTTGGGGCTGGAAATCTGATTCAAATTGCATTGAGCAAGCACACAGCTATTTGGTGGTGTGGAATATGGGGGAGTATTCGATTGGGAACCAGCACAGTAATTCTTTGTGGGATCAGATGTGCAAACTAGGTTATCCACAAGTCTGCAGTGATTTTGGAAAACTATTTCAATGATGTGATAAGAAATCAAATGTCAGTTATTGGACACTGCAAATGAAGTGATATGACCAAGATAACTAATATGGCTTACATCAAGTTCTCGCTGTATCCTCCAGCTGTGTCTACATATGCTCTAATAGAATTGTTCTGGAAATCAATGAGTTGCAGTTTGTTGCTATAGCCGGGTACTAATATTTAAGGGGCCACTGAGATTGTTGTTCCTTAGCGTCCTGTCCCACATGTTAGAACATTCACATCATTATCACCCCATATATATATATATATTTATGTGACTACATTTCATGGTGAATATTTCAGTTCAATGATTTACTATAGGGAACATTCTAGAGGTTGCTGCCAAAGATTCAAATGATAGATGGATGAAGTGGGGGAAGGAGCTTTGTCTTGCAAGCTATTAGCACATAGATACCAAACCCATGAGAAATTCAAAAGAACACTATTATGAAATGATCCGATATACTACAACGGTGCTAGCAAGCAAGGAACATATCGGTGAATCAAGTTATGAGATATTCTAAAATCAATGGTACTGGGTTTGTTGAGAATTATGAGATATGCTAAAATCAAAATTAATCTGCATGTGGCAAGGAGACACATTAGTGGTCATGCACGCATAAACAAAGAGGATTAACAAATATAGATGAAATTGTGAGAGAATTCTTGATAAGCTATAATTTAAACAATTAGGTCTTTTAGATGATACAGAAAGGTGGAAAAGGATTTGTTGCAGGAACCCAAATTTTTCTAGTAACGCTATTGGAAATGTATTGTCTTCTTTTAAATTCTTTCAATTTTTTTTTATTTTTTTTTTCTTATTTGGCAATACGTATGTGTTGTCGAGAGAGAATTAAGGGGAACGGACATGGAGAAAGAGAGGAGCAAAACTTACAATGTCATCAAAGACCGTAAGGTTGAAACCCATGGAGGAATATTGGAAATAGTGAAACTATTGTTGCTCAAATCCCTGTAGATCACATTTCAGTCAAAGAAAAGATAGCAAGGATACTAACTTTAATTATAATATAAATAGGGCTTTGACAAATAGTACACATTTAACGAAAGATGATTAACTGATCATCCATTTATGATAGTTTGAGAATGCTTAGTTACCCTTGCACCACAAATCAAATTTGTGGTCTCAGTAAAACTATTTTGACTTACACATAGTTGAGGCTCATGCCATAAGGTTGGGAATAGGACCAATGAACTTATTGTTCGACAAGTACCTGAAAATAGAATATCATAAGCTCTTTTAGTAAGTGAAAATTCTCAAAGAAGATGATAATCGTCAAACAAGTATAAATGCTGCACTTGGTATTGTCCTTATTTTCTGCTTATAGCGCATTAACTTTTACAAGATTGCTAAGGTTTGAAGGCAGAGTCTCACTTAGTGAATTCTTATCAAAGCGTCTGTAGCCAAAACAAGATATTTTTCACAATAACTTGTCAAAATTTCACAGCCATCTATAGTATGGACCGAATTCACTTGAGTATATGATCGGTGTCAAATATTGTATATTGGACCCCTCTTAACTTATGTTTGTTAGGCTCTTAGTTGTGTTAATATCTTATACTTTATGTTGTTTTAGTGTTTTAGTGTGTTGTAGGTCATTGGTGCGAATTATGGATCAAAGGGGCGGAATTAAGCAAAGATGGAACTTTGGCCTCTGCAAGTGCGATCGAGCGCACGACGATCGAAAGCAGAAGCCACGTTCGATCGCACGCCTCTTCAGTCCACGTTTCCCGCATTGCCCTAGCCGGTCCTATCGTTCATCGCTTCAACCTTGCTCCCTGAGCAGTTACGTGGGATCGAACGCACGCAGGGATGCGATCGATCGCACCTCCTGCGATCGAACGCACCCCTGACCTGGCAGCACACTAAATTTTCTCTATAAATAGGACTTTATGTAATTCATTTTTCTTCACGTTTGGGAGGCGTCTCTAGGGCCTCAAACTCTCTGTTTTTCACTGTAAAGCCCTCATAAATTGTCATTTATTTATTAAATGTTTTATTTTGCTTTTACCTAGTCTCTTATTCCCTTCACTATGGATTTGTTTATATATATATATATATATATATTCATGTTTAGTTCGTATTATTCTGTTGTTTAATTTTATGTTTATTTGTTTCAATGCATTTTAGTGACAAAAGTGTGTTGATTGTTGTTTGCAAATCGTTAAACGTCGACTTTCGTTGTAACCAGAGATACATCAGATGATTCGTCTTCGGACCAATATCCTTTGTGACCTCTTAAAACAGTGTTTGCATTGATTAGTTCAACAAGATTTTGTAGCAACAATAAAATATGCATATGTGCTTTATCGATAGATGAAAATATGAACAATGTGTTAGTACTCAAAATATGCCTAATAGCATAGTCGTTATTAAGTATGAGCTAAGCATGTTTCTATGTTGATTAAATTGTGGTGAGGTGGATTAGGGACCTTAGTCATTTTTTATTACTTTATTTCATTGCATTTAATTAGTTTTAATTTTTTGCACGTTACCTGTTTGCCTTTTGGGACTAGGTTAAGATAGGATTAGTTTAGGCAATTAAAATTGGTTTTTACACAAAACGCGATTCTCTGTGGGATTCGACCTCACACTTGCACACCCGCTACACTGCATAACGACTCGTACAATTGACGAGTACAATTAAATTTGTGCATCAAATTTTGGCGCCGTTGCCAGGGAATCGTAGTTTTGTTTGAATTGATTTTTTTTGCTTAGATGAATTTTATCTTTCTACTAGTTATTTTAATTTCTGCATTTATTTTATTTATTTCGTGCTTTTGTATAGAAAAAAATCCAAAAAAATCTAGATTAGTGTTTATTTTTGCAATTTTTAGTTTAATTTCGGATTCTGGAAAATCAGGCACTGATAGTGCGATCGATCGTAGTCCTGTGCGATCGAACTCATTTGAGCCTATTCCTTCAGTCACATACCTGTGCTCGCCTTATACGCTACTGCGTGCGAACGTGCGCCTTTAACAGAACCGCAGTGCACCGTTGCGAACGATCGCACCTCCGTTGCGATCGAACGCACATGCACAGACTGCTACATTTCTGCATATCTGCGTGTGTGCGATTGATCGTAGTGTCCTCTGCTCGAGTGCACCCCAGCTGGCTGCACCAACAGACCCGAGGCAGTATATGTGTCCTATTTTTTTTTTTTTTGGTTTTATTTAATTATTAGTTTATAATTATTTATTTAGTATGCCTGTTTTTATTTATTTACTTGTTGTTTCTTGTTTTAGTTAGTTTATTTTTAATTGTTTAATTAGTTTAATATTTTGTTAGTTTATTGATTAATTATTTGTTTAGTTTATTTTAGTTATTGTTTTTGTTAATTTTATTTTTATATATTGTTAATTGTTTCATGCGGGATATTTTGAACTGTTTGGGTGAAGCACGAGTCTTCCGTTCGATTATTTCAATGTTTTCCCTAATGGTAGGACACCAAATCCAACCAATTTGTACCTGCATGAACCATGTTCACACTACTCGAGCCCTTACCATAGTTTAGGTGATTGTCCACATTGGGGACAATTTTCCAATTTTTCACATGAGCAGTTGAACACCAGTTTCTCCAGTCCTGGGTTTGAATCAAATTCAAATTTTTATAACCCAAACTGAAGCAACCATCCTGATTTTTCGTGGCAAGCTCATGCCACGAAAAATTATGCTCTCCAAGTTGACGAACTGCACCATCCTGATTATCCGCAGTTCAACAACCAATTTTCTTCCAATCCATCATATGACTATCCTCCTAAGCAATCTCCTTTGGAAGAAACGCTTAAGGAATTCATGAAACTAGTTGGCCAACCCACCATTCCTACGTCACGAGGACTATCATTAGAAGACGCACTTGAGGAGTTTAAGAAAACAGTCAACCAACCTTGTCAAAAAATCATAGATGCCATTGTGACAAACACTGAAGCAGTTGCAAGGTTGGAAGGACAATTTGGTCATCTAGTTGCTGAATTAAATAGAATTGAGGAAGAGGAACTTCAAAGTCAGGATATGGCAAGAGGGTAGTACATGATTGATGAGGATTGCCCCAGCAATCCTCATCATGAGCATGTCTAAGCCACTACCACACTTGTTAGTGAGGAACCAGCTGTCAGCAAAGTGGAAGAGAAAGAGGAGCATTTGAAGCAAACTGAGCCCCTGCCAATTTCAAATTGGTCCCATGACAAGGAAGTGAGTACTGAAGCTCATTCCTTCGTCACAATCCCTCTCGAGACATATCATGCACTACAAGTTTCACATTTTCAATGTCTCGAGGAGCCATCTTATGTAGAAATCTTTAAGGATTCACGCACACAAGATCAGAAATCTAGAAATCGTGGTCTTAAGAGAATTTTTCAAAATAAGCTTTTAGGCTACATAAGATGGCAAAACATCCTTCAAGAGGGCTATATAGTGTTTAAGAAGAAAGGGTGGAAGGGATTGGTTGGACACCCATATGAGCGGGGAAGGTGCGGTATATTCTCTTTTTTATTTTTCGCACTTTAATTTTTGTTATTTTATTTTATTTTGTTTCTAACAGCAATTAACCTTTTGATGTTTGATCTTTAAGAAAAAGATTGTTGTTAGTTTTTGACAGGTGTTATGATGTTCAAGTTCGGGTGATGCCTTGGACTTTGCACTCGTCGGTTCCTCATCCCACTGTAATGTATTTTTTTCCACATTGGGGACAATGTGTCATTTAAGTTTGGGGGTGTGGACAAACATTCTGTCTATCTTTTTGTTTGTTTATTTTCTTGTTTTGTTTTGTTTTTGTCTGTATATATATATATATTTTTTGTTTGTTGCTATGTTGTTGATTGGGCACAACTTACATCGTAACTGTAGATTGCATGTCATTGGTGTGTTTAACTTATTTGAACATTGCGTATCATTAGAAATCCCAGTTTTTGATTCATGTGTTAGATTAGAGAGACTCCACTTGTTTGATCGTTATTTCACATGCACACTAGCATTAGGGTTTGTGAGGTATGAGATTTGACTTTGAAGTGTGTGTCATGAGATTTTTAGGTTTGCGATGTGATGATGAAAACATTGGCTATTAAAAAAAAATCAGAATAAGTGAGTTTTTCATTAAGTAACCGGACCACTTGCCTGGCCAAGCAATGAGTGTTCGCGTCAAAAGATGAGAAATTTCAGCTAAAACATTGTATGGCTAGTTTAGGCTCCGTAGCTCTTTTGACTTGAGCAATTAAGCCCTATGGATGTCTCTACATCTAGTGTCCTAAAGCCGTCTGGTTTAGGAGTCACTGACCCAACGCTCGTTACATAAGTCATTTAGAAGCTTAAGGAAGTCAAGCATTGCATAGCCTACACAAAAAATTTGCATTTTTCAGTTCAAGCCTTGGTTGTATTTATCACATTGTTTTCCTTTGAATTTTGGGATACACGTCTTTGGGGGATAATTGAAACCCCATGATCTTGTTGTTAGTTCCCTTTGCACTTTATGGAGTACGTGTTGTCTCAATTTTCCAACCTTGAGTGAAATGATGTTTGGATGCCTGTATGATGTGGTTTGTACGTTCAACATGTTAAATTTGCTAATGATGTATGAACCATGTGTTTGTGTGTGAAGGGCTTTGTCCATTAATAACATAGTACCAAATAATTGTTTGTGGGTGTCATTCCTAAAAAATCCTCACGAGACTTCACTCGTCCATTAGGAATGCCTAGTGGTTTAAAAGGCTTGTTGTATATGCTAAATGCAATCATTTCTCCCACGAAAGTAGATTTTATGTTTCTTGTTTTATTTGTGTTTTTAGTTTTGTTTTGCTAAGGTACTAGCAAAATGTAAGTTTGGTGGTATTTGATCGGTGTCAAATATTGTATATTGGACCCCCCTTAACTTATGTTTGTTAGGCTCTTAGTTGTGTTAATATCTTATGCCTTGTGTTGTTTTAGTGTTTTAGTGTGTTGTAGGTCCTTGGTGCAAATTGTGGATCAAATGGGCGGAATTAAGCAAAGATGGAACTTTGGCCTTTGCAAGTGCGATCAAGTGCACGACGATCGAACACAGAAGCCACGTTCGATCGCACGCCTCGTTAGCCTGCGTTTCTCGCGTTGCCCTATCATTCATCGCTTCAACCTTGCGCTGTGGGCAGTTACATAACGCCAACGGCGCAAGGTTGACCGTAACGCCAACGATCGAATGGACACTGCACGGTGATGCACCTGCGACTAAACGCACAGCCAACGTTCGAACACACGTAGGGATGCGATCGATCGCACCTCCTGTGATCGAACACACCCCTGACCTGGCAGCACACTAAATTTTCTCTATAAATAGGACTTTGTGTAATTCATTTTTCTTCATGTTTGGGAGGGGCCTCTAGGGCCTCAAACCCTCTGTTTTTCATTGTAAAGCCCTCCTAAGTTGTCATTTATTTATTTAATGTTTTATTTTGCTTTTATCTAGTCTCTTATTCCCTTCACTATGGATTTGTTTATATATATTCATGTTTAATTCGTATTATTATGTCGTTTAATTTTATGTTTATTCGTTTCAATGCATTTTAATGACAAAAGTGTGTTGATTGTTGTTTGCAAATCGTTAAACGTCAACTTTCGTTGCAACCGGAGATACATCGGATGATTCGTCTTCGGACCAATATCCGTTGTGACCTCTTAAAACAATGTTTGCATTGATTAGTTCGACAAGATTTTGTAGCAACAATAAGATATGCATATGTGCTTTATCGATAGACGAAAATATGAACAATGTGTTAGCGCTCAGAGTATGCCTAGTAGCATAGTCGTTATTGAGTATGAGCTAAGCATGTTTATATGTTGATTAAATTGTGGTGAGGTGGATTAGGGACCTTGGTCATTTTTTATTACTTTATTTCATTGCATTTAATTAGTTTTAATTTTCTGCACGTTACCTGTTTGCTTTTTAGGACTAGGTTAAGATAGGATTAGTTTAGGCGATTAAAATTGGTTTTTACACAAAACGCGATTCTCTGTGGGATTCGACCTCGCACTTGCACACCCGCTACACTACATAACGACTCATGCAATTGACGAGTACAATTAAATTTGTGCATCAGTATCTGAGCTAGATACTCACATCACCTGCAAAGTTTGCACAGTTCCAATGGTGTCAAGGATACTGCCATTAAGATTATTGCCGTTAAGAATCCTGCCAGTGGATGGAAAGTAATGAGCAAATTGACTGTATCTTGCTATACCAGTTAAGAATAATAAAACATTTCCATTTCTTAGATTCCATATCCAAGACATTTAGCCTGATATTTAACCAGGGACAGATCTAGAAAGTTTGATGGGGGGACCGAGGTATAAATTCAAAATATATAAAAGTAACGTATAAAAACAAAATGACATTCAATTCAGTTTTAGCAAAAAGATAAACATTTGAAGAAAAAGATATATAGATAGTTGTTTCACAATATATTTCAAATTTCAGCTCAAACACTTATCAAAATGTAACCCGTCGTGCTTGTATATCCCGAAAATCATCTATAGTTGAATTTGTACTAAGTGTCGTAGCAATTTCTTTTTCAATGTACAACATCAGAGAATCCGTTAGAAACCCATCTTCAATTTTGTTACGAAGCCTCGTTTTGATGATATTCATGACTGAAAATGCTCTTTCTGTAGTTATGGTAGAAACGGGAAGAGTAAGCAGAAGCACAACAACTCGAAAAACAAGTTGGTAGATAGTTGATTTTTCGGTTCTAACCAACCATTGGCACAATTCAAAAAAATTTAACAATCATTGGAAACTTGAATCTTGAACTACATTATGCTCATAATGGTGAAGTTCTATTTCCAATTGTTCTTTTTCAGTATTGGTAAAGTCTTGCGGATAAAACTTATTTGCCAACTGACAAATATCATCAATTCTAAAAGACTCACATGCAACTCGAGGATCAAGAGCTGAGCCGAGAATAAGCAACTCCACTGCTTGCTCACTAAATCGGCGATTTAATTCTTGCAATTGAGAATCTATTGCAACATAAAAAATATCCACACGATAATGATGCTCAATTGTAAAGTCAGCTTGTTGATGGCGAGCTTGACCTCTTCTCTTAACATAACGGACATTCATATCTGGCACATCTATGTTGCGTTTATTACAAAACGACTTCACTTTGGTAAGTAAAACTTTCTATTTATCATCTCTATATCCTTAGATAGTCTTTTTAGTGGATGAAACAAGAGGCATGACACTTAAAATGTCTTGAGATTTGGATTGTAATGCTTGACATAAATGATCGGTGATCTGCATAGTTTCTTTCATGAGATGTAAGATGAATACAAATTCAAATGAAGTCATTATCTGATGAATTGAATCAGCTTCTGCTCGTTAGGAAGAAGTAGTTCCCATATCAATGATTTTAAGAATAACTTCACAAGCTGGACTATAAATTTTGATCAAGTTAGAAATGAATCTCAAGTGAGAACTCCAACGCGTATCTCCAGGTCGTTGTAGCGTACTAATTTGATTAAGTCCCCTTCCACTCTCCATCTCATCAATTGTCACCATGTAAGCATTTTCAGCAGCTTGAGCAACCCGCAATTCTTCATACCGATTGCATGAAGCACAAACAAAATTGACAACAACATTCAAATTGGTAAAAAATTGATGAACAGAAATGACTTTTTTTGATGTCGCCACTAATGCTAATTGCAAACGATGTGCGAAGCAATGAATGTAGTAAGCATATGGACAATCATTTGAAACCAAAGCTTACAACCCATTACATCTCCCTCGCATATTACTTGCACCAATGTATCTTTGCCCTCGAATATTTTGAATGTCTAGCTGATATTTAGATAATATAAAATATATACATTTTTTCAAGGTTAATGCCGTAGTATCAGAAACATGAACAAGTCCAAAAAAGCATTATCGCACAAACCCATTCTTGTCAACAAATCTTAAAATTATAGCCATTTGCTCCTTCATTGACTCATCACGAGCTTCATCAACAATTAGGCAAAACTGTGCATCACCAATTTCATCATGACTTACTTCCTTCACTTTGGTTGAAAAAACATGTAAAATTTGTTTTTGTACCGTTGGTAATTTGTAAGTGGTATTCTTTGGAGCTTTAGCAGTCACTTCAGTAAGCTTTTCATTATATGAAATTGTCAAACCCAATATCTCAAGAAAATTTTCATGATTTGTTGAACCCACACTTTCATCCCGGCCTCTAAAAGCAACACCTTGAAATGTAAGCACTCGAACAACATCAACTGAGGCTTTCACCTGCAGTCGATTGTTTGCAATTTGTTTAGAAGTGAGCTTTTTGAACACATTCTGTATATGTTGAGATTGGTTCTTCAAATCTTCATATGCATTCTCAGCAATTTGATGAAATGAATTAGGATCTTTCCCTATATGACTGAGAAAAGCACAATCTTTTCCATTTCTAACATTCTTCCAATTCTTGAATCCATCTATAGTGAATACACGTTGTGTAAAATGCTCAGATGGCTTATTAAAAAGAAAGCAGGGTAGACAAAAGGCTGCATCTTTCTCACGAGAATATTCAAGCCATGAAGGAAATAGATTGTACCATGAAGGTTGAAAGCTACGAAAATGATTTTGTTTTCCAGATTTTGGATAGTTTGAGACCGGAGGTTGATACGGACCAGCTTTAATGTAAGCTCTTCGAATTTCATCTCGGTGATTAACATCATATTCCCATATCTGACGACGCAATCCAGGATCATACTCCAATGAGCTAATATTAAATTCATTGCCATCAACTCTCCGAAGTCTTTTAGAAGAATTTTCAGAAATTGGGATATCAGAAGCTGGCGATGATGTATCACCAACATTGACATTTGAAGTTTGTGCATTTGAAGTTTGTGCATTTTTTCATTTGAAAAAATCAAGTATTGTATTTAACTTTTCCATCATCTACAAACAAAATTAAGAGAAAACATAAAATTTAAAAAACAACTTCCACAAAAATGTTTTAGAAAAAAAAAAAAAAAAACTCATCAAATATGCTTGCCAAAATATGAAACATACTAATTCTCCAAAACAAAAGTTTAATATATACATATGCTATTATGTTAATAATGATATGCATATATATATGTATATCCATTCGCACATCAAGCAGACACAACAAATAGGCATTTATGTATCAATGTATATTTATTGTGCTTTGCGCATAAGAAAACTCACAAATTTATCCTACAAATACTTGAAAACTCTTATAGCAAGAAACTTCACCTAAAAAGATCATGTTCAATGTTTATCAAAGTAAATAAAATCCGTTAGTTATAACCACTTGAAAAAAACAAACAGGAAGTCGAATGTATTTTCATGTGCAAAAAAAAAAAAAAAAGAGTCCACAAATCCAAGGGTATTTTGTTTTCCAACGTAATTCTTAATCAGCTATAAGCCACAATTGACTTCCAAAATTTAATTACTAAAAAAAAAAAAAAAAAAAAAACCCTTTTAAGCCATGTTTATTATTTAACAAATTGGTGTTAATTAAACTATCTTAATGCAATAATCTGACATGATTCTCTTCTATGCTTAATTTTTTTTTTTTTTGTTCATCACTGAGAAAAACATCCTCAAACCACTAATAATTATTTATAGAAAATACAAAAAGTCATATCACAATCATAGGATCTAACATTCTAACTTCTAAGAAGAAAAAAATACCCACAATGGCACAACCAGATTTGGCAATAAATTAAAATCCAACATCAATAAAAAAATAAAAATAAAAAATACATACAAAAAGAGTATGAATGAAAGATGTAACAGAATTAAAAAAAAAAATACACCCATCAAAATTTAATGTAAATTAATAGCAAATCAATTCAAAAACATTCACCTTTTGATTTTTCAAGACAAAAAGTAGAGGCTGGGCCCATGAAGGAAGAGAAGGGGCAAGGATCAATGGGGGACCATAGTCCACAGATGCACAGACTGCACAATCACAGACTCACAGTGTGACGGCATGAAGGAGTGAGAAAGGGGATTGTGAGAGGGGAACCTAATTTTATTTTATTTTATTATTTTTTTTAAAAAAAAATTTTGTGGGAGCACTGACCAGTCTTTGACCTTTTTTTCTTTATTTTTTATTTTTTTGGTGTGGGCGCTGGGACAGTTTTTATATTATATATATATATATATATATTTTGTGTGGGGCTGTGGGCGTTAGGAGCCTGGCCCGCCTCAGATTTCTTTTGTTTTTTAAGGGAGAAGAGACCAGGCAGCCTTGTTTTACTTTTATGGGGGGGGACCAATGTAATATATATATTTTTTAACATCTGAAATTTTTTTTAACCAGAATTGGGGGGGGACCAGGGCTCCAGCCGGTCCCCCCCTCCTCCGTCTCTGTATTTGACATTAGAGACAAAACAAAAAAGGGGGGGGTGGGGGAACAATTGTAGAGGCAATACCCAAAAAACAAAATAATGAAAAAGCGCAACAAAGAGAGACTATTAGAGCTGTTTTTCTAACATTATTAGTATGAAGACGTGAAAGCTTGCAACCTAACAGTTTTACGAACTTACAAGTGTAATAGAATCATATTTGAACTGAAAAGTTTAGGAGGAATTTCACCTAAGAGCTTGTTGTTATAGAGATGATTGTATATGACATAAAGAATCATAGATTGTTATTAATTGTAGAAAACAAAGTCACAAGGAGAAAACAATATAATCATCTTGAAATTAAATAAACTTGATGTTGACGTGGGTGACTTATAACCCATCAATTATGTGGGACCCTTTGTGTGGCTAATTGGTTTTAGAGTTTACTTGCATATATAGGAACGTGGTAATGGCTTTTACTTGGTGAAAAGTCACGTGGGCCCTACAGGAAAAGTCCTTGCTTGTGAAGGAAAGGAATTGTGGAATAGAAGACCTGCCTGCAGTAGGAATATTGGAGACCTACGATTCCTTTAATGCACGACTTTTGGCAATATATGAAGCCTTATATTTAGCCTTTATTCTTAGGGCACAAACAGGAGCGCTGCACTACAAGAGAGAAATAAGCCGCAAGTTTTCTTCTTGGTTTTGAGTGAGAAAGAAACAAGAGAGAAAATTGAAAGTTCTGCTTGTGATTTGAGGTGCTGAGAGTGAGGTTCTGTTTTCTTTCTTCTTGGCAACTGAGAGTAGCAAGAGAGAAAGAAAAAGAAGCCTAGTGCCAGTGAGAGAAAAATAAATAGAGACCAACTGTCATCGTAAAAGAAGAAGAGTTTGTATTCCTGTCTTTTGTATTCTTTTAGGGAATAATCCATATTGTGTGATAGTGAGATTTGGGTGTATTGGGGTTTTGGGTCTGAGTGATTTTCTCTCTACCATATTTTTGTACTCCATTTTTTATAGTGAATTTCTTTGTGATCGCCTCCGCCAGTGGACGTACCTCACATTGAGGGAACCACTTAAATCTTGGTGTTATCTTGTGTGTGATTGTTATCGCCATATTTAACCGTAATTGTGATCGCATGTGTGTTTTTTTGCACAACAAGTGGTATCAGAGCTAAGGTTCGAGAAATCAAATTGACGGCAAATATGGCGAGTACCAAGTTTGAAGTGGAAAAGTTTAACGGGAAGAACAATTTTTCTCTTTGGCAAAGAAGGATGAAAGATTTGCTGATTCAGCAAGGAGTTCACAAGGCATTATTAGGAAAGGCGAAGAAACCTGAGAAGATGGAGAATGATGTTTGGGAAGAGATGGATGCGAAGGCTGCCAGTGCGATTCGTCTTAATTTATCAGATGAAGTCATTCACAATGTGATTGATGAAGAGAAGGCAGAATCAATTTGGCAAAAATTAGAGAGTCTGTATATGACGAAGAATTTGACGAATAAGTTGTACCTGAAGAAGCAACTATATAGTTTATAGATGGAAGAAAATATAGATCTGCTAAAGCACCTCAACAAGTTCAACATGTTGAATACACAGTTGTTGAATTTTGGAGCGAAGATTGGAGAAGAAGATAAAGCGATACTTCTATTGGCATTGCTTCCCCCTTCTTATGATCACCTGGTTACGACATTATTATATGGGAAAGAGACTCTGGCGCTTGAGGAGGTGACGGGATCTCTCTTGTCGCAAGAGATGAGGAGGAAACCTGTCAATGATCAGGCTGATGGGCTTGTGGTACGGTTTGAGCCAAACTGCAGAAGAGATAAGTTTAAGGGAAAAATGTCAGAGGTAAGCAATCTCGGTTTATGTCACGATCAGCACAGGGTGGAGAATCTCGATCAGATGCAAAAGACGTGGAGTGCTATTACTGTCACAAGAAAGGGCACTACAAAAAATTTTGTCGACTGATGAAACAAGACCTGGAAGATAAGAAGAATCAGAAAGGTTCCGTAGATTCAGTCAATGTGGCCGATGGTGAGTTTGATGACAGTGAGGCATATGCAGATGTTCTTTCAGTTTCCTCAAGTAAAAATTCTCTCATAGACTCTTAGGTTTTGGATTCTGCTTGTTCATATCATATGTGTCCGAATAAGATGTGGTTCAACACTTTTAAATCCTGTAATGCGGGTACAGTGCTAATGGGCAATGATGCTAAGTGTAAGGCCATTGGACTAGGTACCATAAAAGTCAGGATGTTTGATGGGATTGTCAGGATACTCACTAATGTTAGATATGTTCCCGACCTTAAGAAAAATTTGATCTCATTAGGCACATTAGATTCTTTAGGCTATGGTTATTCAGCCAAAGATGGGTTTATGAAAATAACTAAAGGTGCTATGGTGATAATGAAAGGTAAGAAAATTGGCAATTTGTATAAGTTACTCGGGGACACAGTTGTAGATGGAGTTGCAATGTCCAACTTGGCAGAACCAAATGATGATGACACAGTTTTGTGGCATGTGCGGCTTGGTCATTTAGGCGAGCGTAGTATAGGGCTGGGCGCAGGTCGGTTCGGGTGGGTTTCGGCCCGTTCGGCCACCCGACCCGTGCCTGTCGGGTATGAGAATTTTCAACCCGTGACAGTTATGAAAATATGCAAAATCGGCGGTTATCGGGCAGTTTAGATTGGGTTTCTTTTGTCGGGTTGGTCGAGTTGCTCAGATCGGGTCAGGGACAATGAGAGACAAACTCGGAGAGACTCTTTCTGCCAACAAACCAGAAGGAAATTTTTTTTTTCCCAACAATGATATATGTTTCTTCTTAGTTGAATCAAGAGGTCAAGTTTTCATATACAACAGAGGAAAAAAAATGGAAGAAAAAGCCAGATCTGGTCCCACTACCAAAGGAAAGAGAGAGAGAGAGAAAAGCTTACCCCTAGCTTGGATGACGCCGGAAACGGGAGTCGAGGAGGAGGCGGAGAGCGTCTATGCTTCCACCCATCTCCTCTTTCGCGTGGTTAGAAGAAACTATCAGACTTTCATTGGTCCTTGTCAAACTTTCATTCATTGTCAGGCTGGTGAGTCTGATGACGAGAGCAGTAAGAAATATCATTCATTGGTATTCAGTAGACTGAATGAAAGTCTGATAGGGACCAAATTTTAGTTTAGTTAGATAGATATACAGTTAGATAAGTAGGTTGATCCTACGGTTAGGATCTAATATAGGTTAAAGCAAACAAATAAATATATATATATTTTTTGAAATTAGGTCATATGATGTGCGTGCCAGCTCACGTCTCATTAAAGAAATTTTAAAAAACAAACCACCAAAATGACCTGCAAAGTGCAAAGCCAACAACCCACCCACCCGTCCATGACCATGAGCACCAGAAGAAGAAGAAGTAGCTCCAGCTCATTTTGTTCCCTTTCATCGAGAGTGAGAGATCGAGAGATTGAGAGTGAGAGGCTAGGCGAAAATAAGGAGGGTGACTGGGTGAGGGTCTCGCGGTTTCTAGCTCGAAATCAAAATCGTGACTGGTGGGTGAGGGATGGCTGCTCGAAATCGAAAATACTTCTCAAACACTTCTAGGGTTTGTTCAAGGTAAGTGGAATAGCGGGTAGAAACGGGGCGGATCGGGTATCCGCATTTTTTTTTTATTAAACCGAGACCCGATCTGATCCAAGCGGATTTGGGAAATTTCAACCCGTACCCGCAGAAAAAGGCACAAAAACCGCTCAGATCAGGGCGGTTTGGAGCGGAACGGAGCGGGTTGGTCGGATCGGGCGGGTTCTACCCACCCCTAGCGTAGTATGTTTGAGCTTTACAAGAGAAATTTGTTGAAAGGTGTGAAGTCATGTAAATTGGGTTTCTGCAAGTATTGTGTGTATGGGAAGCAACGAAGAGTCAGCTTTAAGGTGGCGTCTCATACAAGTAAAGGTGTTCTCGACTATGTTCACTCAGATGTTTGGGGACCAGTGGCGGTGCCATCAAACAGAGGTGCACATTATTTTGTCAGTTTTATCGATGATTTTTCAAGAAAGGTTTGGGTTTATTTTAATGAGGCACAAATAAGAGGTTTTCACAATCTTCAAGCAGTGGAAGGCGCTGGTGGAAAATCAGACTGGAAAAAGAGTGAAGTATCTGAGATCCGATAATGGGTTAGAGTATAAAGACACTGCATTCTTGGAATTTCGCAAAACAGAAGGCATTACTCGTCACTTCACAATGAGAGGGACTCCACAGCAGAATGGAGTTGCCGAAAGGATGAACATAACACTATTGGAAAAGGGGAGATGTATGAGGTTGAGTGCAGAATTGCCAAAGAGTTTATGGGCTAAGGCAGTTAATTATGCGTGCTTTGTCACCAACCGATCTCCAACCGCTGGGATTGACTTCAAGGTTCTAGAGGAAGTATGGTCAGGTAAACCAGTTGATTATTCTATGTTGAAAATATTTGGTTGTCCGACATATGTTCAAGTGCAGAGTGGAGAACGATCGAAATTAGATTCAAAGTCAAGAAAATGTATTTGTCTTGGTTTGGAATCTAGTATTAAAGGTTATAGGCTCTGGGATCCAGTCTCAAAGTAGAAGATTGTTAGCAGAGACATGGTATTTGATGAGGCCTATATTAGGGGTGAAATAGCGGTTACGGTTAGCGGTTAGTGGCTAAAACCGCTAACCGCTAACCGCCTAGGCGGTTAGTAAAATCTACTAACCGCCTCCGCTAACCGCATAGCGGTTAACCACCGGTTAGCGGTTAACCGGTTAACCGCTTTTTTACTAACCGCTTTTTATTGGGCTTTTTTTTTTTGGGCCGGTTTTGAGAATTATGTTCTGAGAATTAGGCTCTTTTGGGCTCACTTTAAACATTTTTTTTTTCCATCCTTTTGTCTTTTCAAGGCCATTTTATAATCAAATTAGTCCATATTGAAGGAGCCCAATAGTAATTAATTAAAAAAAACTAAAATATTCCATAAATTTACATTAGTTTACTCAGAATGCATTTCAACACCCAAATAAAATTTCCAAAAACCAAATAATCTACTTGCAATCTTAATTTTATCCCATGAACACTTAAACATATATCCCTTAGCCATAATAATTAATTGCTATTTTCTTCAGTCACTTATAGGTCTGCTGCTCCAATGCTCACAGATCTGCCAACAAAGCCCCTATCAAAACAAAGCTTAATACAGTTAATCACAAAAAGATAATATCAAGTCCTAATCCAAGCAACAACATGTAAACAACAAAGAAACATAACAAAAAAAAGAAATCAAAATAAAAAAGGATCCAACAAAGAAACAAGACAGATCTAACAGATTAAACAAAGAAACACCACAGATCTAAAAAACAAATCTGTTGCAGGGACTAAGAAACATCTAAAAACAAATCTACAAGATTAATCTATCAGAGAAACTAAAATCCAAACTGAAATTGAAGAAATCCCAAAATAAAAAACCTAGGGCTTGAAATATTGAAATAAATTTCAAACGGTGAGAAAACGTTCTTACCACGTTTAATCAGTGAAAATGATCTCAAATCTTCAACAGAGATGGCCAAAATCCTTGTTCAAATCGTCCTGGGGATAAAATACCAGAAAACAAAATAAATCTATTCATACTTGAAAATGACATAAAATACCTGAAATAAAATACCTGGCAATAAAATAACTGAAAACCTAAAATTGCAAAACCTTCAATGGGCGTGAGAGAGACAAAGGCAGCAAGCGGCCAAGAGTGACAAGAGAGCTGAGAATCGAGAGATTGAGAGAGAATGAAGAAGAGGTTGCAGAGATGAGAGGAAAGGAGGAAAAGGCGTGAGTGTGAGTGATTTTCGTTTTTTAGGTTTAGGGTTAGTAAGAGAAGAATATATAGAAGTGCAAAACGACGTCGTTTTGCACTTCTATATTATATACATAATAAAAATATAAAGCTTAACAAAAGTGGCTGATCAGGGGATCGAACACGAGTCTGTTGGGCGAAAGGGCAGAGTAATTACCACTAGGCTACAATAATACATTGTTATTCATTATATGAAATTTATATATAATATAAGTATATATTATATTTTAATAAAAGGCGGTTAGCGGTTATGCGATTTTTCAAAACCCACTAACCGCTAATCTCTAAACGCCTAGGCGGTTAGTGGTTTTTACTAACCACTTTCAAAGCGGTTAGCGGTTAATGCGGTTAGCGGTTAGTGCGGTTAGCGATTAGCGGATGCGGTTAGGCGGTTTTAAATTTCACCCCTAGCCTACATGTTAAGAAAGGGTGTGAATGAAGCATCAACTGATAGCTAGAAAGGGAAACAGGTCGTGGAGGTGGAGCTTGATGAACAACGTTCACTCACGTACATATGTAATGATGAAGAATTGTCAAGAGATTCAGAGCATCGAGAAGAGCCTTATTCTTTAGCAAGAGGCAGAGAGAAACATGATCGAAAAGCACCAGAGAGGTATGGATTTGAGGACATGGTTTCCTTTGCTCTGACAACTGGTAGTGAAGACTCATCGTCTATTCAAAATGGCATGCCGACAGAGGTAGAGTTACTACAGAAAGGTAAAGCTTGGGAATCGACAGAATTGCTCAAGGAAAAGAAGGCTAAAGGGTGCAGATGGGTCTATAGAAAGAAAAAGCCAACAGAAAAAGTTGTGTGGCCAAGAGGACTAGCAAAGAAACATGGTAGTCTGTCTAACCAGGTCCTATGCTCAAGTTCAAGAGGTGCTTGGACTTGAGTGTCACTTGTGGAATGTAATAGCCCTTAGAGGCATGGGCGGAGGCATCAGAAGGAGATTCGATTTATTACGACTTGATGGGTTTCAAGTCAAGGTGGAAATTGTTGACGTCGGTTACTTATAACCCATCAATTATGTGGGACCCTTTGTGTGGCTAATTGGTTTTAGAGTTTACTTGCATATATAGGATTTAGGAACATGGTAATGGCTTTTACTTGGTGAAAAGTCATGTGGGCCCTACAGGAAAAGTCCTTGCTTGTCAAGGAAATGAATTGTGGGATAGAAGACCTAATTGTAGTAGGAATATTGGAGACCAACGATTCCTTTTATGCATCGACTTTTGGCCATATATAAAGCCTTATATTTAGCCTTTGTTTGTAAGGCACAAACAGGAGCGCCGCACTACAAGGGAGAAATAAGCCGCAAGTTTTCTTCTTGGTTTTGAGTGAGAAAGAAACAAGAGAGAAAATTGAGGGTTCTGCTTGTAATTTGAGGTGCTGAGAGTGAGGTTCTGTTTTCTTTCTTCTTGGCAACCGAGAGTAGCAAGAGAGAGAAAAAGAAGCCTAGTGCCAGTGAGAGAAAAATAAATAGAGACCAACTGCCATCGTATCCCAGCAAAAGAAGAAGAGTTTGTATTCCTGTCTTTTGTATTGTTTTAGGGAATAATCCATATTGTGTGATAGTGAGATTCGGGTGTATTGGGGTTTTGGGTCTGAGTGATTTTCTCTCTACCATATTTTTGTACTCCATTTTTTATAGTGAATTTCTTCATGATCGCCTTCGCCAGTGGACGTACCTCACATTGAGGGAACCACTTAAATCTTAGTGTTATCTTGTGTGTGATTATTGTCACCATATTTAACCGTAATTGTGATCGCGCGTGTGTTTTTTTACACAACACTTAACATACAAGTGCTTTGCTTGAAGTAACATATCAAGACCAAGAGAGACTGGTATAGGTCCATCAAGCTGGTTTACGACTAGGTCCAGCCAATAAAGCTTGGAAATATTACCAACAGAGGCCGGAATTGGTCCACTAAAGCTATTATTAATGAGAGATCTGCAATTGAATAGCAAAAGAATAGTTATGGAATTCAGTGTATGTTGGCCCACAAATGAAACTGCGCAAAAAAACCACCAAATCCAAGATTTAAAGTATGTAAAGATAGCCCTTCATTTAGAACATCACTGTCTACTAATAGAACATAGGTTAAGATCCATAACTAATTTCATATGTATTTGATGCCATATTGAAAAATAAAATAAAATAAAATACAAAGTTAAAAGCCTTACAGAGTGGTTAGCTGCTGTAGATTTCCTATTGTGTCTGGAATAGATCCAAAGAACCCACAACCAATCAGGTTTCTGGTATGCAAAAAGCAACAGCTAGCTTAGTTAAAAAGGATGTTTACATGCAAGTTGGTTATCAGCTAAGACTCTAACAGTAATCTACATTTCCTTACAAGTTAACTAGCTTCTTTAGATTCCCATTTGAATATGGAAGTTGTCCTGTTAAGTCCTTGTTGTAAGACAGGTCCCTATATGAAAAAGCTGATTATTATAAAACAAATTACAGACTACTAATGGAATAAGCAACAAGCAAATACTGCAGCAGCAAATAGGCATCAATTTAATCTAAGTGATGACATGAAATAAAATACAATTTCTTAGTCACTACTCTTATGATCATAATCCTCTGAAATGGTTGGTGCCCGAGATGAATGTCTCAGAAAAAGGACAGAGTTTTCTTCCAAACTGGGTTGGAGGAAAATGACAGAGTTTGGACAAAGTTTTCCTCCAAATTGAATTCCTCCAACCTAATTTGTAAAAGTGACATGTATCCCATTTTTTAATAACATATGATATGCACATGAGTTTTTAATATTATTTATTTCAACTTTTTCCCTGTTATTAAGAAAACATGTACATTTCACATGTTCAAGGGACACATGTCACTTTTACAAATTCCTCCAACCTAATTTGTAAAAGTGACATGTGTCCCTTTTTTTAATAACATATGAGATGCACATGAATTTTTAATATTATTTATTTCAACTTTGTCCCAATTATTAAAAAAAATATGTGCATCTCACATGTTCAAGGGACATATGTCACTTTTACAAATTAGGTTAAAAGGAATCTTCTCCAACCCAGTTTGGAGGAAAACTCTGTCCCCGAGTTATTGCACAATGTGACTCAAGTTACTACTTTTTGTCTAAAATGACTAAAAATAGTAAGGAAAAAATATAAAAAAGCCCCCTCAACTACCAGTCATTTACAATTTAGCCCCCTAAACTTTTAAAAGTTATAAAATGGCCCCCTAAACTACCTAACAGTTGTATTTTGGCCCCCTCCGTTAGTCAAGACCGTCAAATTGGATGAACAATGCAAAACGACGTCATTTTTTGAGGTTAAGTTACTAAAATGCCCTTTGGAAGAAAAAAGTCAATTTAAAAACTACCCCAAAAAACGACGTCGTTTTGGGAAAAAAAAAAAAAAAAGAAAAAAGAAGAAGAAGAAGAAGAAGGTCGGTGAGCCAGAGGCTCAACGATTCTGCTCCGTCTTCACGCCAAACGGTGAAGTTCTTAACGGCGGTGACAGTTGGCGCCTCGCTGTTAATCCTATCCGGGCTACCTTTGCTTCACAATAGACCTTTCGTATCCCCAGCCGAGGCTCTCTTATGGGACTACCAACGCCTCTTAGGCCTCCACAACCGTGGAGACCCCCAAGACCAAGTCCCCAGTGGTCTCCGGGGCCTCCTCCGGCTCCGACCAGTACTTTGTGTCCCTGCGCTTGGGCACCCCGCCTCAGACCCTCCTCCTCGTCGCCAACACCGGCAACGACCTCGTCTGGGTCAAGTGCTCCGCCTATAAAACCGATTGCTCCACTACCACCCAAGTCCCCATATCCGCCTTCCTCGCCTGCCATTCCTCCACCTTCTCCCCCCACCATTACTTCGACTCCCCGTGCCGGCTCGTCCCCCACCCGCCACGCTCCCACTACAACCACACCAGCCGGCTCGGGCTCCACACCCCTTGCCGTTACCAGTACTCCTACGCTGACGGCTCCCTTACCAGTGGCTTCTTCTCCAAGGAAATGACGACGTTGAACAACAACGGGAGAGAAGCCAGGTGGCAACGTGGGCTTGGGCGTCACCCAGTTGGTCATGTTGAGAAGAACTGGTCACCATCATTCTTCTTCTTCTTTTTAATTTATTTTATTTTTTTCCAAAACGATGTCGTTTTTGGGGTAGTTTTTTAATTGATTTTTTTCTACAAAAGGGCATTTTAGTAACTTAACCTCAAAAAACGATGTTGTTTTGGGGGGCCATTTTATCACTTTTGAAAGTTTAGGGGGTTAAATCGTAAATGATTGGTAGTTGAGGGGGCTTTTTTATATTTTTCCCAAATAGTAATTAAGGTATGGAGTTACTAACACGTGATCACAACATCATATATATATATATATATATATGTGTGTGTGCGTGTGTGTGTGTGATCCTGTTATTGCTAAAGTGATTAATAAAGTAAACAAGTTGCTCCTCATTACTAATAGAAAATACGGATTCCCACATAAGTATCATTCCTGAATTATCTACAATTTAACATACAATGAATATTCATAGTTTAGTATTTTCCTCCAAAGTGCAAATAAAACAAAATAAAAATATATGCATTTCAACCACGATTCTGGTTCTTTGTCTTCTGAAACAAGCACCACAACATCTTCTATCCAATACAAAATTGCAACACCAAGCTCCACATGAAAATGCACAAGGATACTCAATGCGGCTCTATCTTTAAAGTTGGATAATCCCCACTGTACTCAAAGCTCTCATTGCTGTAAGGATGGTGGGAATTCTCCTTATTTACGTCGTAACTCTCTGAAGTGGTCGCGGATTCAGCATTGGGGTTCAAACCAGCTAGCTCCATAATGTTCTCAATCTCTTTCACCACCACACCCATTGTAGGTCTGTTAGCTCCTGATTCTTCAACACAACGCATTGCCAGGTCCACGAACTTCTCTAGACCTTTTAGTGATGTCTGCAAACCAATGGTTGGGTCAAGAATGCCATGAAGGTTGTATAATACTTTTGTTTTATCCATTGCCGTCTGTACCACCCTAACAATATACTTTCCCCGTTCAATTGGCATTCTTGCAGTTATAAGCTCCAACAGTACCACTCCAAAGCCATATACATCACTCTTTTCAGTCAATTGTTGGGTCATGTAATATTCAGGATCCATGTAGCCCTACACCATTAAAGAAAATGAGTTCACACTACTTGGATTTGATGCAATGCAGTGGAATGTTAAATCAACCAAAGATGTAAAAGCACGTGGCTTTAACAAATTGTTAAAGTTTAGAGATGAAATCGTACGTATTTGTTTGTTAAGAAAATTTAGATTCTACACACGGATACATGTGACCTTCTGGCCCAACAGGATATGGTAAGCAACTTCCTAGGAAGAAAAAGGCACAGTCCAATAACAAGTTCAAACATTGTCAATTTTATGTATACTTTAAATACCGGCAATGGACAATTTTCTGCCTAAACCCTGATCTGGTTCTTCCGTTACTACATTGTAAGACAATTTTCTACCTAGACCAGCTCCTACTGCTAATAATATGTCATTAAAAATCTCAAGGTTGAGGACACCGATTTTTGGCTAAATTAGTTTAACATTATAAACAAAAGCAATCCTCCATTTACTTTTTGTTTCCTCTTCAATTATTTTTTATTTTTTATTTTTCATTTTTTATTTTTTATTTTTTTAATTTTTTATAAATAATAATAAAGGGCATTAATTTTGCTAGAATAGAGGTTTATGGGATTTTCAACTGACCATTGTCCCTCTAACTTGAGTAGTGACATGACCAATTTCAGCATCACCCATAAGCTTAGAAAGACCAAAATCAGCAACTTTTGCATTTAAGCGCTCATCCAGCAAAATGTTGGTTGATTTAATGTCCCTGTGTATAATAGGTGGGTTGGCAAGTTCATGAAGATAGGCCAGACCTCTGGCTGCACCAAGGGCGACTTTTAGTCTCCTTATCCAATCCAACCGGATTCCTGACTTCCCTGCATAAGCAACAGCTATGTCATTAAACTTTTAGGAAAAATTATATGAGGACTGTTTACCAGGCTAATTTACATTGTCTGGAGAGAGCAATCTGAGTTATGTTTGCATATATTTTCAAGGGGCTGAGCTGAGAGAAGCATTGTAACACAAAGATGACAAGTTTCTCTCAATTTTCCTCTGAATGAGGCACACTGCTAAACTATAAAGATTTTATTGATTCTTACTGTGTGATATCTTTGTTTCTTTTACAAGTACAAACAAGGTATATTGTCTTCTTTTCAGTTCCTTAATTAGTGAACAATATAATGCTAATAAACTGAGGTGTTCCACGATATTGTTGATAAAGTACTACACCTCAAGAATTAGAGAATAGAAGGTCAAGAATAGAATGGAAGTACCTGAAAGGCCATCCTTAAGAGTACCATTTGGAACATACTCATATACCAGCATCTGTTCATCCTGATCAAAGCAAAAACCAACAAGGCTGACAAGATTCTTATGATGAACCCTTGATAGAAGTTCAATCTCAGTTTTGAACTCGACCCCACCCTGCATAGATTCTGTTTGAGCTCGTTTGATGGCAATCAGTTGACCAGTGGGAAGAATCCCCCGATAAACCTGCAAAAACGTTTGACAGATTAGACAGTTAGTAAATATTTAGTGATGAGAACAGTTTATAATTATAGAGAGAAACTTAAAAAGCTTTTGTTAACAAGAAATTTATGGGGGAAAAACAAAAGAAAATTTTTGGAAGGAAATTAAGGATTTGAAGTGCAAGAAAACAATTAAATTTGAATGGGTCAGAAAGGTTTTTTTAATAGAGCTTAAAGAATCTTCTGGTATATTCTCACAAATTTAGGAAAGAATCAATATTGTAGCAACTTGCAAGAGACAGTCATAATTAAACCTTTCCATATCCCCCAGATCCAATAGAATTTGCTTCAGAAAACTTGTTGGTGTACTTATTCAGCTCTTCAAAAGAAAAGGATCTAGCCCCTTTTAACTGAGGAATGCCACCACTGCCATTATTTGGATCCCAGTGTGCTGCATTTGTATGGCATGAAAACGATGATATACCCTGACAATTCCATACTAATAACTCTTAAGTGCCAAGTTTAGATCATAAATTTATTACCAAAAGGATTTAATTTCTCAGAAGCTCTTTCTGCTCTTCTCTTTTGACGGAGAGCATAAACCCCAGCAAGGACTAATAGTAGCAGCAGGATGGTGCCACCAGCTACCGCTCCAATTATAACTCCTATGCTCAAAGACTTTTTTGATTCTGTAGATATTACTAAAAGAAGCGAAAAAGAGAGAGGGGGAGAGAGAGATAGGTCATAGTCAGATTAAGCTAACATTGTGACAATTATTTTTTTTAGAGATGCATCACAATTAGACAGCACATATCAAGTATTACTTTTTATTGAAACTGTGAAATTCCAAGTTACCTGCATAGTACTCATATGGATCAGCCAAAAAATAGTAGGGTCCAAAATCCTTTGGAGGCTTAAAAGTCTGGCCACTAAGTAGAGATCCAATAATAGAAATTCCTGTTCGATTGAAACGATCCTGGCCAGATGGGTAGACTTCTAGGCTCAACTTAAGGTTCTTAGTTGAGTCTTTGATCGGATTATTCAGGGAAACTGAATCCACTGGAAGACTAAAATCCTGAAAGCGTTGCATGAGAGAACTCTGAAGAGCTTCGTAGTAACTTGAGTTCTCCAAGTTTGAAAAGGAAGGAGCTCTGAAGACAAGAGTTCCGCTGTATGGATATGCACATTTACAGTTGGGGCTGGAAATCTGATTCAAATTGCATTGAGCACGCACACAGCTATTTGGTGGTGTGGAGTATGGGGGAGTATTCGATTGGGAACCAGCACAGTAACTCTTTGTGGAACCAGGTTCGCAAACTGGGTTATCCACAAGTCTGCAGTGATTTTGGAAAATTTTATATCAATGATGCGATAAGAAATCAAATGTCAGTTATTGGACACTGCAAATGAAATGATATGACCAAGATAACTAATATGGCTTACATCAATTTCTCGCTGTATCCTCCAGCTGTGTCTACATATGCTCCAATAGAATTGTTCTGCAAATCAATGAGTTGCAGTTTTTTGCTATAGCCGGTACCAATATTTAAGGTGCCATTGAGCTTGTTGTTCCTTAGTGTCCTGTCCCACACATTAGAACATTCACATCATTATCACCCCATATATATATATATATATATATATATATGACTACATTTCATGGTGTTCGAACCCATGCATGCTTGTTCCATTTGGATTTTCTCCTTCACATTGAAATCTGCTTGAGATCAAGCTGATACTCACACAGTCTGTAAATTGGGAAGGCTGAATATGGAATTAGGAACTGGTCCTTGAAGTTGTGTGTTTTCCATCACTCTGCACCATTAAAACATTTAGGGTTTAAAGCTTCTTCCTGTTTGACAAAAATCCGGAATGCATTCATTCACACATGCAAACCAGAGAGAGAGAAGAGCACCACCAGTTTCACATGCAGGCCCCAACCTTCTGTATGGCCATTCGGCCCATTGCCAAGCCAGAAGAAGGGGAAGGGCGCTTTATGTTGACAATGAAAAACTCTTGAAATATAACCAAAGAAACATGAATGCTTATGCAATAAAAACCATGCTTTGTCTTGCTAACAAAATTAACTTAAAAGACATGCAAGACCTGAGAAGAATCCGCTTAGTTAAGATAATGGAGAGATGCAACTTCTACAGTGTAAACTGGACTTATAAACGTGTGAAAGAAACTCAATATCATAATAATTTATACTGCTTACATTGAGAAGATATTAACAGATCGAGCTGAATATGTCAGTACAATGATTTATTGTAGGGAAAATTCTAGAGGTTGTTGCCAAAGATTCAAATGATAGATGGATGAAGTGGGGGCAAGGAGCCTTGTCTGCCAAGCTATTAGCACATAGATACCAAACCCAGTGAGAAATTCAAAAGAAAACTATTACGAAAATGATCCGGTATACTACAATGGTGCTAAAAGGCAAGGAACATATAAGTGAATCAAGTTGGTGACTATAGTACTGGGTTTGTTGAGAATTATGAGATAATTAGCGATAGCTGAATTATGAGATAGATAGTTGGTGACTAAAATCAAAATTAATCTGCCAGTAATTAGCGATAGCTGAAGATGAGCACAAAGTGCACTAGGGTTGTCTGGGTTGGTCCATACAAGTGTAGTGAAGACTAACGATGGCAAGGAGACACATTAGGGGTCATTCACGCATAAAGAAAGAGGATTAACAAATATAGATAAAATTGTGAGAGAATTCTTGATAAGCTATAATTTAAACGATTTGGTCTTTTAGATGATGCAGAAAGGTGGAAAAGAATTTGTTGCAGGAACCCAAATTTTTCTAGTAACGCTATTGGATATGTATTGTCTTCTTTTAAATTCTTTAATTTTTTTTATTTGGCAATATGTATGTGTTGTTGAGAGAGAAGGGGAAGGGACATGGAGAAAGAGAGGAGCAAAACTTACAATGTCGTCAAAGACCGTAAGGTTGAAACCCATGGAGGAATATCGGAAACAGTAAAACTATTGTTGCTCAAATCCCTGCATATTACATTTCAGTCAAAGAAAAGATAGCAAGGATACTAACTTTAATTATAATATAAATAGTGCTGTGACAGATAGTACACATTTAAAGAAAGATGATTAACTGATCATTCATTTTTGATAGCTTGAGAATGCTTAGTTACACTTCCACCACAAATCAAATTTGTAGTCTCAGTAAAACTATTTCGACTTACACATAGGCGAGGTTCATGCCAGTAAGGTTGGGAATAGGACCAATGAACTTATTGTTCGACAAGTACCTGAAAACAGAATATCAAAAGCTCTTTTAGTAAGTGAAAATTTTCAACGAAGATGATAATCTTCAAACAAGTATAAATGCTGCACTTGGTATTGTCCATATTTTCTGCTTACAGCTCACTAACGTTTACAAGATTGTTGAGGTTCGAAGGCAGAGTCCCACTTAGTGAATTCCTATCAAAGCGTCTGTAGCCAAAACAAGATATTTCGCACAATAACTTGTCAAAATTTCACAGCCATCTATAGTATAGGACTGAATTCACTTGAGTAT
>VIBQ01000086.1:0-12952 GCA_006937295.1 Carpinus fangiana | reverse complement strand
AAGGGGGGACAATCGCAAAGGCGATATCCAAAAAACAAAATAATGAAAAAGTGCAACAAAGAGAGACTATAAGAGTTGTATTTCTAACATTACTAGTATGGAGACGTGAAGGCTTGCCACCTAACAATTTCACGAAACTTACAAGTGTAACAGAATCATATTTGAACTGAAAAGTTTAGGAGGAATTTCGCCTGAGAGCTTGTTGTTATCGAGATGACTGTATATGACATAAAGAATCATAGACGGTTATTTGTTGTAGAAAACAAAGTCACAAGGAGAAAACAATATAATCATCTTGAAATTACATAAAATTGGCATACAAGTGCTTTGCTTGAAGTAGCATATCAAGACCAGGAGAGACTGGTATAGGTCCATCAAGCTGGTTTACAGCTAGGTCTAGCCAATAAAGATTGGAAAGTTTCCCAATAGAGGCTGGAATTGGTCCGATAAAGCTATTATCAGTCAGAGATCTGCAATTGAATAGCAAAAGAAGAGTTATGGAATTTAGTGTATGTTGGCCCACAAATGAAACTGCACTAAAATACCACAAAATCCAAGATTTAAAGTATGTAACGATAGACCCTTCATCCAGAACATCACTGTCTACTAAATAGAACATAGGTTAAGATCCATAACTAATTTCATGTGTATTTGACACCACATTGAAAGAAAAGAAAAATACAAAGTTAAAAGCCTTACAAAGTGGTTAGCTGCTGTAGATTTCCTATTGTGTATGGAATAGGTCCAAAGAACCCACAACCAATCAGGCTTCTGGTATGCAAAAAGCAACAGCTTTGTTAAAAAGGATGTTTACACGCAAGTTGGTTATTAGCTAAGACTCTAACAGTAATCTACATTTCCTTACAAGTGAACTAGCTTCTTTAGATTCCCAATTGAAGGTGGAAGTTGTCCTGTTAAGTCCTTGTTGTAAGATAGGTCCCTATATGAAAAAGCTAATTATCAGAAAACAAATTATAGACTACTAATGGAGTAAGCAATAAGCAAATACTGCAGCAGAAAATAGACATCAATTTAATAAGTGATGACATAAAATAAAATACAATTTCTTAGTCGCTACTCTCATGATCATAATCCCTTGAAATGGTTGGTGCCCGAGATGAATGTCTCAGAAAAATGATGGTAGCTGAGTTTTCGCTTAAGAAAATTTGTAAATGGATTATTATGACTAAAAGAAGTGGCTAAGCACAAATAGAAGACCTACAAAATCTGCAACTCAGACAACAACTCGATTTCGCCAGATAGCGTGCCCGACAAATTCATGCTCACTAATTGTCTGAAATAAAAATTAAAAAAAAAAAAAAAGCAGCACATTAATACAAAAAATTTGGACATAAGTTACAGCCTTCCAAATGCTTTAAAGAGTGAAACTTACAAGGAGGTCACACGTGAATTGTCGCATTTAATCCCTTCCCATTTGCTACCACAAGGGTCAGTACCTTCCCAATTTGGTGGTTTGTTCTTCATTTCATTCATTAGAGAAAGTAGACCATTATCTGCATAAAAAATTATAAGATAGTTTTCATGATTCAATGACACCAAAAAAAAAAAAAAAATCAAACAGAACCATACAAATGATACAATTATTACATTGAATATGTACATAAACTGTGGGAAGGATTACAACTAGCTCTATGGAAAGCAATTTTCAGGACATGATGCATTTTGTTGTTATTTCAGCAACCCAGGTAACAAAAGGAAACTACTATTCAAGAGCTGATCCTCTTATCAGGATTGACCAAGTATTTCCCAGTTCCAAGTTGTGCCAAATAACTTTAAAAGTACCAAAGCCACAAAAGAAACAGCATATGTACATATACACATGTATATATCCAGTGGGCTATGTAACTTGAATTAGACTTGACAAACGCTAGTGTCAAATCTTAACTTCTGAATGCCACGAAAGATTTTTTTTTTTTTTCTTTTTTTCTTTTATGGTCGAAGTGCAATCGTTTGCATACACAACATGAAATTCGCAGTTGATGGCACTAAAGATAACCCTCTAAGGCAATGATCTGTAACCTTCATTCTGGAGATGATAATCACTCAAGAGTAACAGAAACAGATATCCTCCCTCCGTTGTGGAGGAATCTGGAAAAATAAAAGATTCCAAAAAGTAAGATTTATTTTGTTCAGATTTCCACAGACAAGTAAAATTCATTCCAAGGAGGTAAAACCATTGTCCAATGGTTACTTAAGTGGATCAGATCCGTTAACTCAAATTATTAAATATAGAAATTTTAAGATTCATAATTCCAGTTACTTGTCTTCTCAGTTTTCTCTCAGCAATCAAATAAATTTGAGTCATAATTAAAGTTCAAGAGCAAAAAATTTTAAAAAAAAAATGAAGAAAAGGTAGGAAGAAGCAGAAGAAACAAGAAAACAAAGGAGATGCATGAGGTGCTAACCAATAAACTTATAGAACGGATATTAGAAGTATGTAAGTCATGTAAAAACTTGATTAACAAACACAGAAAAGAGCATAGCAGTTAAATAGAACTCACAGTCATCACCGGCGGTCCTCTCCATAAGGAAATATGGGATGAAAAGCAGCAGCAGAATCTGCTGCGTCCTTTGACCCATTTCTCAACGAACAAAAGGCTTCCAAATCTTAGAATTCAGGTGATTCAGTTATGTTGGATAGGAAAATGCCGGAGAAGTTTTAGAGAGAGCAAGCAATACAAAGAGTATGGTCAAAATTTAAATATGCATAACCACTTGCTCAGATTTCCAACCACCTTATCACAATATTGTTTCTGGTATAGAATGACGACGGACTTGAATGGGGAACCTTTTGTTGTCGGAAATCATAATAAAAGGACCGCTGTGCGGCTGTCCTCCACATGTTCTCTCAAAGATACTTTGGTTTTGATTGAGTGTTTAAAAAAGAAACACAGGAAAAGTCGTCCCCGAAGAAAGATTCAAACAAAGCAAGCTGTTTATGATATGGGTTGAGAAGTTTAATGTACCCAGTGCTACACACTAGTCACTATTAATGAGAAGGATGATAATAACAGTAACAAGTTGAGTGTGCCAGTAGGTGCGATGATGATAACAAGTTTAAGCTCCGGCAGCATTCTTTTTAAGATTCTAGATTACTAAATGTTGGAGTCAATGGAGTGTGACTGTGTCAATGGGAGTAGGTATTGAGTGATTTGATCCCGTAGCCGGAGGTTAGTGGTGGGCGCCCGCGCATCCTTTTCCCTTTGACATTCGGATTCAATTCCTGGCCCCTATGGTTCACTGAGTATCACTTGCAAATAATTGACATCATGGCCCCATGTGGAATTTAACAAGGGATCTTTTGTTGAGGACTTGAACTTTAAGCGAGGAGTCTTGATATCAAAATAAGAGTAATACTATTTAATAAACTGTTATATAATTTTTATATAATTTAATAATATGATAGTAAAAATTAGTACTTATAAAAATAATAATTAAAGATTAATATTTTTATTATTATGACATCTCAATTATATAATAATATACTAAATTATAACATTACTAGAACAAACTTTCAAACCCNGAGATGATAATCACTCAAGAATAACAGAAACAGATATCCTCCCTCCGTTGTGGAGGAATCTGGAAAAATAAAAGATTCCAAAAAGAAAGATTTATCTTGTTCAGATTTCCACAGACAAGGAAAATTCATTCCAAGGAGGTAAAACTATTGTCCAATGGTTACTTAAGTGGATAAGATCCGTGTACTCAAATTATTAAATATAGAAATTTTAAGATTCATAATTCCAGTTACTTGTCTTTTCAGTTTTCTCTCAGCAATCAAATGAATTTGAGTCATAATTAAAGTTCAAGAGCAAAAAATAAAAATAAAAATAAAGAAAAGGTAGGAAGAAGCAGAAGAAACAAGAAAACAAAGGAGCGAGATGCATGAGGTGCTAACCAATAAACTTAAAGAATGGATATTAGAAGTCTGTAAGTCATGTAAAAGCTTGATTAACAAACACAGAAAAGAGCATAGCAGTTAAATAGAACTCACAGTCATCACTGGCGGTCCTCTCCATAAGGAAATATGGGATGAAAAGCAGCAGCAGAATCTGCTGCGTCCTTTGACCCATTTCTCAACGAACAAAAGGCTTCCAAATTTTAGAATTCAGGTGATTCAGTTATGTTGGATAGGAAAATGCCGGAGAAGTCTTAGAGAGAGCAAGCAATACAAAGAGTATGGTCAAAATTTAAATATGCATAACCTCTTGCTCAGATTTCCAACCACCTTATCACAATATTGTTTCAGGTAGAGAATGACGACGGACTTGAATGGGGAACCTTTTGTTGTCGTAAATCATAATAAAAGGACCGCTGTGCGGCTGTCCTCCACATGTTCTCTCAAAGATACTTTGGTTTTGATTGAGTGTTTAAAAAACAAACACAGGAAAAGTCGTCCCCGAAGAAAGATTCAAACAAAGCAAGCTGTTTATGATATGGGTTGAGAAGTTTAATGTACCCAGTGCTACACACTAGTCACTATTAATGAGAAGGATGATAATAACAGTAACAAGTTGAGTGTGCCAGTAGCTGCGATGATGATAACAAGTTTGAGCTCCGGCAGCATTCTTTTTAAGATTCTAGATTACTAAATGCTAGAGTCAATGGCGTGTGACTGTGACAATGGGAGTAGGTATTGAGTGATTTGACCCCGTAGGCGGATGTTAGTGGTGGGGGCCCGCGCATCCTTTTCCCTTTGACATTCGGATTCAATTCCTGGGCCCTATGGTTCACTGAGTATCACTTGCAGATAATTGACATCATGGCCCCATGTGGAATTTAACAAGGGATTTTTTGTTGAGGACTTGAACTTTAAGCGAGGAGTCTTGATATCAAAATAAGAGTAATGCTATTTAATAGATTGTTATATAATTTTTATATAATTTAATAATATGATAGTAAAAATTAGTACTTATAAAAATAATAATTAAAGACTAGTATTTTTATTACTATGATATCTCAATTATATAACAATATACTAAATTATAACATTACTAGAACAAACTTTCAAACCCATAATTACCTTTATTTAACATAGTTTACTTTTGTTGGATTTATTCTTAATTAGTTAAGTCAAGAAAAATTTGGGTACATGATAAACTTAGGATTTATTTTCCATGAGTCATGTGTGGGTCGTATGGGTTGCTACATGTTTGAAAAACTAATTAACCAAAATAAAAATGAAAATGACAACTATTGACAAGCCATCCTCCTCCACATGTTTACGACTTCACATCATCCCCACCTACGTTCATTGATTATCACCTGCAAATTATTGACATTGTAGGGCCCAACTGGGGCAATTTCATGGAGAAGACTTGAAATGTTGAAGCCTGGATTCTTGGAAATTTTTATTTTTATTTTTTCCTCGGGTAATTATCTTTCTCCCACAAACTATCACACGATTATTATTTACTCTCGTAAATTACCAACATCTTTGACTAACAGTTGGAAGTCTTTGGTAATGAAATGATAGTTTATGGGGAGTGTAGTGTAAAATTGATAGTTCATGGGGGTAAATGATAATCGCATGGTAGTTTGTAGAAAAAAAGATAATTACCCCTTTTTTTCTATTCAATGTAGGGAATTAAGGAGGGATTCTTGGATTTATTGGTCGTCAATTATCACGGCCTCTTAGAATTGACCATTTAATGGATAACATCAAACATATCTATTTAAAAAAAAAAAAAAAAAATTACAAGTATATTAGACAAGAGTATTGCTTGGTGATGTGGATCAAGATTCATAGCAATACCTTAAAAATTACAAATTAATTTTTTATAAATCTTAGCCATTTTGAATATATCTAAGAGTTTAGAATAAAACATCCGCTATTTTGTAGGTGGCATACTCCTGAAGCAATTTGAATTTCAAAATTCAAATCTAAGTAAATACATATTCATGAGGCTATTAAACATATTTCCGAGGCTATCTTAATAATGGGCGTCTTATTCTAAGCCCTTAGATATATATATTCTAACAGCTGACATTTGTAAAAAAAATTAGTTGGCAATTTTTAAGGTATTGATGGGAATTTTGATCCGTGACATGTCCCTTATACCTAAGTATTTAAAAATTATTTTAAAAATAATTAAAAAAAAAAATCTAGAAAAACATGGAAAGTTGTGGATTAGTTTGGCTGCAATATTTTTTTTTAAAAAATAATTTTGGATGATGAAGATGTTGAAATTGTAAAAAAACTTGTAATTATTGAACTTTGATGCATCAAATATTGGCACTCAACCGATCGTCTGTCAATCTTTAATACACCATAGAAAGTTGCAAGTAAAGATAAAGGAAATAGAGATAAGGCTGCAGAACAAGTCAAAGGAAATATTAGATAACATCCTATCTAAGAGATTTGTCTGAAGATTTTTCAAACATTAATTGTCTTCAAACTTATCTAAAGGTTTTTCTACTGGAATGAATAGTCTAATTATGGACCCCCAATAATGAATTTGTTTATTGTAGACTCACTATCATGATGTCAAGTGTCAACCTTTCTGCCAATGAAAACGTAACACACGCATGCATATGCGTTAATGTAAATGTCCATGCATGAAAGTTTCAAGGAAAAATCATATTGCACCTTTCATTTTTTCTAAACAACTTTTAACTGTGAAGTCGACTTCACAGACCCACATTTGCATCATCAACAACCTCCAATGAAATAATTTTAAGAAATTAATATATATATAATCAGTCGTTATGGTTACAATGATTCACAATAAGCTCCCAATAATATAAAAATATTATGAGAGTTCTTGTTCCTGTGGTTTACAAAAATAACAAATAAGTTTCAATATCTTGACAGATTTGGTTAGTGTGTTACGAAGTCAGATTCAATTATAAAATGACATGTATCACCCATTCACCCCTATAAAAAATATATAAAAATTATAAGCTAATATATATATATATATATATATACACATTCCCGTCTATAATATTTCAGCCCAATGGACTGCATCATGGCACATGAGCCTTGAGAGGCATTGAGTTGACAAATCCAATGGATTCTAAACGGGCCTTATTCCATGTTGTAGACTTTTTAGCCCTCAGAAATCAGGCTCACATGGGCCATTTGGCTACAAATGCATTGGTTTGACATACATCCTGATTTTAGTTAGGAGTTACAAATCGTGATCGTGTCTCGAGTTCAAGTTTTTAGATTTAACTTTTACTTCTTTGAAGTTTTCTATGTTGGATTTAGCTTACGTGCTATAAAAAAAACAACTGTCCAAATTTAATTCCAAATTTTTCATGAGAAAGTGAGAGAATATTAATATTAAATATAGACAATTGAAAAACTACAAAAAAAATATCATGTAGTTTTATTTACAATGTACACATAAATCAAATCCTTCTGCATTTTTCATTTAACTCATTCCGTCCCAAAAAAAAAAAAAAAAAATGGTCAAACTACTTGCATGGCATTAAATGAGTTGGCAGAAGTCACCCCTCCCACCACTCCCTCAAGAGGTGCAACCAGGGCCGGCCTAATGTCTTTTGGGGCCTTAGGCGAAATTTTGAAGTTGAGCATTTTTTTAAAAAAATATTTAATTATTAATTAAATAGTATTTATTTTAACATTATTATTATTTTCGTTTATGTTAGTAAAATGTTCATTGTTGTTTTTAAATTTAGCACTAAGATTTTTTTAGTCATTAGTTCTTTCATTAACTAGTTGCATTCTATTATGGTCATAAATATTTGTAACAATAGAGTTAGATACATCAATACTATTTTCATTTTCTTAATATTCTTTTGATGAATTTCTTATTCATTTATTACTTGTTCACCTAAATTATCCTCAATGTTTTGTTTATTACTAATAACAAATTTATTTAAAACTTCTCTTTGAGATTCAATCAGGTTTTATTGTTCTATTTTTTGTAATTTATTTTATTATAATCAGAATATTTTTTTAAAAAATCGTGTTTGTTTAATTTGTTAATATTTTTAATTAAATATGTCTACTAAAAAACCTAATTTGAGTCCCCAAGAGGTAGCTCAATCTGCTGGGACTACGCCTAATGAAAATAGAAGTCACTAGTTTGTATCACCCTCCCTCCTCTTGTGTGGACATGTAAAAAAAAAAACTGATTTAGCAAATGAATTATGAGCTGAAAAAACAAAACCAACTAAAAAAATTGCCAAACACTCACTCAAAACCAACCAGAAAAATCATAAGCACATAAACAAACATTACAAAAAGAAAATATCTCATTATGTCGTTCTGTATGATGTAATGAATTTCATCCGGCCCCTAATATGTAAAGCATACTGTATAACAAGTCAACAATCATTATTAATTATTTCTACTCTCTAGAGTCTAGAGTTTTGCTTGTGTCCGTTGTGCGGCAACTTGTGCCTGTGCCCGAAATGAATAATGTTTTATTCTCATTGTGCTTAAAAACTTGGAGTATTGTGCTTGTGGCCTTGTGCAGTGTGCTCTACAGCCAAGAAAGGAATGTGCCTTTGCCGGATTGGTGGGTTTATTATAAATTTTTTTGCTTTGAATTGCTATTATTTTATCATGGGTCTTATAAAATTTGGGCCTTATTACATTTGGGCCCTTTTAAATTACTTATTTATTATGATTAGAGGCCTTAAATTTTGATGAATTTTTCTTAGGCCTTATTAAATTTTTTTTTGGGCCTTACATTTGTTTAAATTTTTTTTTAAAAAAAAAAAAATTTGGGCCTTATTAAAATTTTTTTTGGGCCTTAAATTTTGGGGGCCCTAGGCGCTGGCCTAACTTGCCTAGCAATTGGCCCGGCCCTGGGTGCAACCACCCCACTAATGGGAGGTGGCCTGCAAAGAGTGTGGCTCAGACAATTGAGCTCGTCGCATAAGCAACTTGTTTGCTTGAGATTGATTGTCACATGAGCATTCATTTTTGTTAGGGGTGCGTAAGCAATCTGTTTGCTTGAGATTGATGGTCACATTAGCATTCCTCTTTGTTAGGGGTGCATGGTCACTTTTTTTAAATTGAGAGTCTCTAAAACTCCAATAACTACACTAAAAATGATGAAATTGAGTGAAATCTTTAAAATAATAATAATAATAATCTGAAAGTTCTACTCTTTTTCTACGCCACTAGATTCTTGCGCGCGTACCCTTTCTCCACGTTGTACGCGGAATATTAGCGCGTTAATAGATTATTCCCAGAACCTGTTTGTGTCTTCGTGAGTCGCCAGGCTAGTGAATAAAAATATACTCTTCCAAGTCCCTACTGCTCAATCTCAGCCGTCAGCTTTTACTCTTCAATGTCGATTAAGGGTATTCAAGGCCAGATTCTTGAGCTCACTGGTAATATTTTCTTTCTTCTTTCTATTTACAAACTATTAACGAAAATAAAAAATAAAAAGAAGTACCCATCCCATCTTTATGTCTCTCTTGTTCATCTTGGTTTTTCGTTTGCTGCAGTTGTCGGGTGCAGCAACTTGAAGGACACCGAGCTGTTCTCACGCCCGGACCCGTACGTGTGCCTCGAATATGCTAGCACCAAGTTCCGCACCAGGACTTGCACTGGTTTGTTTTCTTTTTCCTCTGTTTTTTTATTTTTATTTTTTTTTTATTTTTTTATTTTTATTTTAAAGTCTGATATATATATATATATATAAGATCCTAGTCTGAGTCTTTGAGGCATGTTTATTTTTTCTTGGCGCATAGATGACGATAAGAATCCGATATTCCAGGAGAAGTTCGTGTTTACGTTAATCGAAGGTCTTAGGGAGATAAATGTCTCCGTTTGGAACAGCAATAGCCTTTCATCCGACATCTTCATCGGCAGTGCAAAGTATTTTTCAAGTTTTTAAATGATTTTGTGTGGCTTTTTTTTTTATACCCTTTTGGATAAATTTTATTGGGGATGGTTTTGATTTTTGGTTTTTGTTGGGTACAGAGTTCAATTGCATAAGGTTCTTTCTCAGGGTCATGATGACACTTCTTGGCCTCTTCAGACTAAAGGTGGCAGGTAAATACTACTTGTCTTAAAAGTTTAAGCTTATAAAAAGTGATTAATTTAAACACTTTTCACAAATCCCCCCTCAACACTTTTACAATAAAAAAACAAAATGATTGCTTCCTTCATTACCTCACCTACAAAAAAAACAGAGGACAACATCACCAACAAAACCCCATTTGAACAACCTATTACCTGGAGATAGATTATCAGGAGCAGCCAACCATAGGATAAAAGACTGCTTAATTAAGGATTGCCTCAGGAAACCAAACAAGCTTCCACCAAGTGGCAGGGGATTGGTTGAATGACAGTAGCTAGCTTTGCATTTTGGTGATTGTTAACCTATTATCTTTCTCCATCGCAGAAATGCAGGAGAAGTGAGATCAAAATTACATTATTCCAATGCCCTAGTAAGTTACAATATTGCTCAATCATTATTCATTACACCACTTTGGGTGATTATTGAATAGTACCATTTCCTTGTATTAATTAGTGAAGGTTATTTTTTCATATATGTGACCTAATTAAATAATTGTATTGAATTATTACAGAAACCTACAACAAGCTCTGCTTCGTCGGCACCGCCATATGCGACGCTGCATATGCCCCAAGTCCCTTTGTGTTATAAACCCCCTCCTTACGCACCTTCAACTCCATCTCCCTACTCTCCATACTCAGCTGCCTATCTTCCTCCCCCGTCGGCACCTGCAGCTCCGGCTTACCCACCTCAGTTATCCTACTCACCTCGATTTTCCTACGCTTGGAGTTGGTACGCACCAAATTCAACAGGGTATCCACCATCTCCGCATTCAACTTCACCTCCAACTGCCTATCCTCCCCCACCTTACCCACCAACATCAACTTACCCAACCCCGGCACCTGCAACTCCCTATGCGCCTCCGGCCTATCCAGATCCATCTCCCTACTGCTCCTACGACCCAGCTAATTCAACAGGGTATCCATCATTTCTAGCTGCCTATCCTCCCCCACCTTACCCACCAACATCAGCTTATCCACGAACAGATGATGATTGGTAACGGGAATAAAATGATAATTTCACTTGCTAGTACTTGTCAATTTGAAGGTTTGGTAACGGATTTTGATGGGTTTTTTTTCCCTGTTTTCAAACCTTTGTGTAATGTTTGTGTAATGTTTGATTTGGACGTCACTTTGTAATTCCTTGTTCAATTTCTGTGTGGATGGAGTACGTGTATATATATATATATATATATATATGTATGTATCAAACAGATGCAAGTAAAGTGGGTCTTGGCTGTCTCTAACACATTAGAATGGTGCCTATCAATGGTGGCTAGCAAGGAGAAATGGTTAGGGGAAAAAAGAAAGAAGAGAAATTATGATTTATCTTATAAATATGATGATTTCAATGGTTTTGAGTTTATAGTTTAGAAACAAAAATAAAACAAATTAATTTGATGTTCTGTGAAAATAAGTTGCATTCAAGATCATAATTACTTTTTTTTTTTTTTTGTAAAACAAATTATTTTAGTAATAGAATTCCTAAACACTCTTAATTAATTGAGTAATGGTATATACCACAAAAACAGCCCATAAAAATATGATATAACATTATTCTTATACTGTGAATTTCAATGCTCAATTTACAAAATTACAACAAAAAAACTTGGTCAACGATGCATAATCAATTAATCATAACACACGCCAACTTGAATAATGCTACGCATTTTTCGACCCAAATGCCTTTATGCTTTAAAACAAGAGAAATGCTATGCTTCCCAACAAAATTTTAAAGTTTGCTTTTTAATGTGTCACAATCCTATAATTTAGGACGATATAAATTATATAGCAAAGATGGGTGAATTAGAGAGAGAGAAGCTGAGGTTTTTGTGTGCAAAGGTTGTGGATGGGTGTGTTTTTGTGTCATAAAGTCGGTGAACAGCACATGGGTTAATGGGCTTGAGTCAATCTCAGATCATGTTTCTACAATGGGGCCAAATCTTGCGTGGCCAAGCCTTCATAGAATTCATTCAACAATCAGGCTAAGCGCTTGGGACAAATCACACCACTTGGGCCAACTCAAATTGCTGCCTTAGAAAGAGGGGGACTAAAGGGTAGTAAAAAAGAGACTAATATGTTTCTAAAAGGTAACTCAATCGACTAGGATCACGTCTAAGAAAGTGGAGGTCACTAGTTCGAATCACCTTCTCCCCTCTTGTACGGACATGTCAAAAAAAAAAAAAGAGTAATGGTACATTTGTTATGTGAAATAGATCTATAAATAATTATTTCTACAAAATGAGAGGAATATGATTAATTATTCATTCTTTGAGGAGTTGAATGGGTTTTCCAAAATCCCCAATAATTGTTTTTTCTACAAACTTATATATATAATACAAAACTTGGAAAAGAAATTGGAGTCTAGTGGCACAATATGGTGAAAAATATTAATAAAATTTTATAGGTAAATTAAATTGTTTAGTGGCTAATGTAGTAATGGTGCGTTTAAAATTACGATTTCGCAAGAATAATTTGCATTTTTAAAAGATATCGCAAAATATAAGACATTTGACATTGTGATTTAAAAAGCACGTACATAATCTAGGAAACCAAACAAGCAAGCTTCAACCAAGTGATACAATTTCTTAGAACAAAAAGAAGACCTACGAGTCTTTATTGAGGATGATGAATATTCTGAAATTGCAAAGCAACTTGCAATTATTGGACTTTGGTGTATCCAATGGCATCCAGCGGATCGTCCTTCCATGAAAGTTGTGATTCAAATGTTAGAAGGAGGGCATGAACTAACTATGCCTCCTAATCCGTTTGCCTCAACAAATCCTACAAGACTAAAGCTAAACCAAGAGTTAGATGTCATCCTAGAACAAGAATAATGATCATGTTGTACTCAAGTACTAGAATTATTAATCTTTCCTTTTCTTTCTTTTCTTTAGTTGTTGAGTTCTTGGGTTGTGACTT
>VIBQ01000085.1:112705-191979 GCA_006937295.1 Carpinus fangiana | reverse complement strand
ACCTTCTTTGGGAACTCAGGTGACTCAATCCTCAAGCCAAAGCTTGGCTGGGTGAGGCTGGGTGCATGGCCATAAATAAGTTGGGTTCTTAAGCCATTTTATTTTATTTTATTTGAAGTATAAATATATTTTTATGAATTTATTTGAGTTGAGTGTCAAATTTTGCGTGAGATAGCTTGTTTGGCATGTGATCCCACAAAGACGTAAGTCAAGTTCAATTTTCTTTTAAATATTTTTTATAAACGGTTAATTGTTAACTGTTTAAATAATTGCTAAGCTCTTAACTGTTTAAATAATTGTTAAATGGCTCTTAACTGCTAAATAGTTGGTGGAGGGGAAATATGAGATTCTCATATTTTTAGTCTAAGCCTTCTAATTTTACAAGTGTCACATGTCCCACTATAAATAATTAATAAAATATTCTTTAATTTTAAAAGAAAAATACAAATAAAAATAATAAAAAACTAAAATAAAAGATAAAAACATTGGGCCGAAGCGGCCGGTCTAGGGTGGCCGAAGCCACTATTTTTAAAATGGATCTGTGTAACGCCCCCAAAATTAGCCTCAGCTAATCCGGTGGAGTCACTGGCAATTTACCCAGTTGAGCCAACTTGTGGTCCAACGGGCAATCATCCTTGTAAACACTGTCAGAGTAAATGCAAGGAAGGTGAATAAATCTGAGAGTACTACAATTCATCAAGTAAGAACGTGGAGCTACTAAACGATTAAAACAAACATGTAACTATAAACAAGGCATAGCCAGTCCGGCAATAGCAAATCTAGCTACTCCCGTAGCGGTGAATCCGATTACCTAAAGAATAATAACCGCGTAAGTCTAACGACTTAGTAAGTAAACCCCACACTTAGGTATGACATGAGTCCAATTTATAAAAGTAAACGTGCAATTCCAGTAATGGCCAAAAGAGGGCATTACCTCCGCTAATACACAATTCCACAGGTTTTAGGGTTTTTAAAGCTCGATGGTGTAGAACCGGGGAAAATTGCCTAATTGTTTTGATGCAGAAAAGAATAATGCTTTATAGGTCATAACTCCTATACATGGTCTACCCGAGATATTACCCCTTCTCAGCAGGGTTGATGCTGTCCCGAGGGACCTATACTACAATGCTAGTGCCCCAACCATTGTACAACCGTACGTAGCATTAGTAGCACGATCGGGTCCGACCCCTAGTGGCCCACACCAACTAATGACGTCCGTCCTGTAGTAACCGAACCATTGGGAATGGTTGCATCAAGGTCACGAAACCAATGGATCCACAGTCCTCACATAACGCACACATTTGACCATAATATGCAGTTTATATAGTAAGCCCATGGCCATTTATACCGCACGTACCGGCGTACCATGTCTTATGATGCATCTTAATAGTTTATTGAGTAATGCAGTTACCAAGTGATTACGGGAAATAGGCATGCTCATATCATACGCGTGGTCAGTCAACTGACATATCCCACGGTTTACGTAAAAAGGGTGTAAGTGTTTACTTACCTCGCACATTCAAGCGAATCCTCCGACCAAGCTATCTCCTGTCATAACGGATACAGGTCGCCGTTATTCTAAGCCTTAAGAAACCTAGAGTTATGGCTAAGCTAAGGCGTACACATGCAAAACTTAAGAATAGGTGCTCCGCCTACTAACCGTACGTCCGCCCTCGATGGCGTACATCCGCTCAGTGTGTTGAGCACACTGTTGCAAGATTTGAACAGTGCATGCTTCCCATAGAAATCACAGACTTCTAGACCCCTTCTAAGCAAGTAAAACAGGACATGCAACGCAAGAAATTGCAGAACCATGATCTTTTGAGAAAATTTTTTAAAAACGTCGTTATCTTTAAAAGAACGCTTAATGAACACTTGAAGTTCTCATTAAAACAGAAACATAAGATAACAAGGTGATAATTATAAAGGAACAGAGCCTACCCCGAAGCTAAGCGCAGACATGGTCTCCTCACCTCGGAAACTCTCCGTTGAAGCTCTCTCCCACGGGTTTCTTACTCAAAACACTAAGGAAGGGTTTGGGCAGCCTAGGGGCACCAGAGGAAGAAGAAGGCGTGAGAAATGAAGAGAAGGGGCGGGCTATTTATAGGGAAAGTTCACCACCAACTCTCTGACAAAGCAGCGGACGTCCGGCAACCCTAGCGTACATCCGATGGTCTTTGTACATTGGTCCAAAGGGTGCCTCGTATGTCCAAGTATTATCCAAAGGATATTCCAAAAAGTAGCGTCCGTCCGGTGGTCCCACGTACGTCCGGTGTACTATTTGTAGAGCGTACGTCCGGTGGTCCCCCATCGTACGTCCGCACTACAGACAGAGGCGTACGTCCGCCAAACCTAGCGTACGTCCACCACCTGTGGGTCAATGTTTGTCTTTTACTTCTAAAGGTTTCGAACGTTATTTGGTTTAAGCTAAGGGCTTTTAGGTCCCGTTGAATCCCTTCTTTGAAAATCCCTATCAATTACTCCTAAGGGAAAGGTTTTGGGTTAAAAAGGTTTGCTTTTATTGGGGTATTACAGTCTGGCCCGATCCACCCCCAAGGGCAATGGGGTGGCTTCCCCCCCCCCCCCCCAAGCGGCGGTTGGGAAGCCACCCTCAAGGGCCAAATTAAAAAAATAAATTTAATTTTTTTGGCCCGAAGCCACCCCATGGCTCAACTGTGGTGGCCAGCCACCCCCCACTCATTATTTTTTATCTTTTATTTTAGTTTTTTATTATTTTATTTTTATTTTCTTTTTAAAAATTAAGTATTATTTTATTAATTATTTATAGTGGGACACGTAGCGATTTATGGATCGTTGGATAAAATTGGACGGCCAGGATTAGAATATGAGATTCTCATATTTCCCCACTAATTTGAGGGGATCCGGATTCGGTGGAGGCAGTTAGTGAACTAACTGTTAACTGCTAAATATTAGGTGAAGGCAGTTAGTGAATTTAACGTTGTCTTAAGGCAGTTAGTGAATTTAATTAACTACCTTTTAAATTAATCATTAAGGCGGTTATGGTTCTAAACTTTTCATATTCTAAAAGTTCGCGTAGCCTGTCTATCGTCTAATTAGGAAGAACCGTTAACCACCTAGGCAGTTATGATTAGTGGTTTTAGGTTTTGAAAAAATCGTTAACCGTTAACCGTTAACCGCATATATATATAGGGCTTAAACATATATTTTTTGAAATTTCCTACAAGCTAATTTTATATTAATCTTAGGGTAAATATATTATAAATCCATGAGTCAACGCGCTAAAACTATACTCTTTAAACCTTTTTTATTTTTTTCGACTTTTCACTCCCTCGATTAATCAAAAAGGAAAATTAACCCATCTCGTTACAAAGGTTTACGCCCATCAGTTCCAAACTAAACGCACTATTTTGCCATGTTAGCATATTAAGTTTTTATTAATTTAATTTAAAAATTAAATTTTAAAAAAAAAAAAAAAAAAAAAAATTGAAGGGGTGGCTGGAAAACCACCCCTAACCCCCCAGGGTGGCTTGAAAGCCACCCCATAGGGGTTTTCAAATGGTTATAACTGTTGGTTATTGGCTATAACTGCAATCACAATTAACTTGGGCAGTTATTGGTTATTTTATAACTGGCGGTTATCGGTTATTTTATAACTGACGGTTAGTAGTTATTCAATCTAATAATCGCGCGATTATTACCGTTTTTTTTTTAAAAAAATGGGTTTTTTTAGTGTTTTGAGCCTTTAATTTGCTTCTTCTATTTTTTTTTTTTTTTTTGGTCTTATTTTAAGGATTTAAGGCCAAAATGTTCAAAAAAAAGATGAAAAAAAAAAAAACATGGCTAAATAAATTCTAGCCCAAAAACATGGCTAAAAAAACATAGCCCAAATCCATAATCCAAATTCAAATGAAAAAAAAAATAAAAAAGACAAATCTCAAATCTATATATTTAACACATAAACGGTGTTGTTTTGGATGTTGTATTTAATAGTTTATTAATATAAATATTTAATATTTATGTTTATATTATTATATATAAATAAAGGTGGTTATCTATTATAACCATCTTTCCCTGCCCTTAAAACCGCTAACCTCAACTGTCCTAGTCGGTTAGCGATTTTTAATAACCGACTACCAAATCAGTTAGCAATTATCGGTTATTGGTTTGAGATTATAATCGGTTGGCAGGTTGATTATAATCAACCCGCTTGAACACCCCTACCACCCCTATCTCCTTCGGGGCTGGCCAAGCCACCACCCCAGGGGGTTAGGGTTGGCTTTCCTGCCACCCCATAGAGGTCCAACCCTTCAATTTTTTTATTTTTTTTTTTAGATTTAATTTTTAAATTAATTTAATAAAAAATTAAAATGTTAAAGTGGTAAAATGGTGCGTTAAGTTTGTAACTAATATCAGTTTGTTAAATTAATATCAGTTTGTTAAATTAATTTAACAAACTGAACGCACCGTTTTATTATTATTATTTTTCAAAATAATAATAATAATAATAAAACACTTTTAAGAGAGGCTCATTTTGTCTTTTGAAAATCAATGTCTTCTCTCTCTTTTTTTGAAAATCAATGTCAATTACAGGGCATTAAACCCTTGTAACGATATCAATTAATTTACCTTTTCGATTAACCGAGTGAGTAAAAAGTCGAAAAAAAAAAAAAAAGTTTAAGGAGTTTTTAGTTTTGATGCGTTGACTCAGAGATTTATATTATATTTACCCTTAATCTTATAATATTTTCTAAGTAGAAAATAGTGCTTGATAGGTGATGCAACCAAAATAATATATCATTTATGCCTTACTTACTCACTGTAGAAAAAGAAGATGGTATTATTCAATAAAAAAACTTTAGAGTGATTAAAAAAAAAAGAGAGAGAAGACATTGATTTTCAAAAGATGAAATGAGCCTCCCTTAAAAGTGTTTTATTATTATTATTATTTTGAAAAATGAGGGAAAACTCTTATTCAAACATCTCAGCAAACAAAAACAGACCAGAAAGGTCACCAAGAGAGGATGTTTTCTTCCCCTCGTACAATATCACCAATGACTGGAGGAACAAAGTCCAGCCATATTTCATCCGTGACATGGGCGGTAGCCAACTTGGCTAACCGGTGGGCAACAGTATTAGCTTCTCGCCTAACAAAATTGAAATGCACCTTCTCAAACGTTTTCAATTCAACTTGGACCCCCTCCACAAACTGGCCGTGTATATTTGTACATGGATCTTCACTGTTTACCTCCTTGACAATCGTTTGTGCATCCCCTTCAAAAATTATTTGCCTGAAGCTCATCTTCTTACTAAGAGGCTAAGAGCCACTGCAAAGGATGCTGCTAGAGCTTCCGCCATTACCGGTTCGGCTCTTATCATTTCAGTCATGCTTCTTGCTACCACCAAACCTCCATTAGATGTCCGGGCAATACAGCCCAGTCCTACTCGCCCTTGACGTTTGTCAATAGCAGCGTCCCAGTTCATCTTGACAAAATCAGTTGGAGGAGGAGAAGGGGACCATTGCTATTTGCTGCCCCTCCTGTTGTCCGTCCAGAATCCCTTCCTTATGTGCTCTGTGATAATCCTCCAGCGCCTCAATAGCTGCCCTGAAATGCCTCAATAGCTGCCCTGAGAAGTTTATTTGGATCCATGAACTTTTCTCCAATAGCCGCATTACAACGCAGCCATAGGCGTCTAGCTGTCATGGCAAAAAATTCAACCTCCTTAGTATCACACTTGGCGAGTACTTTGAAAATTTGCATGAAGTTTTGTCCCACCACTTTGCATTTCTGCAATTTTTTACTCCCACAACCTCTTACGTCTCTGGCTGAAATACAACTCCACAGGATCTCCTCCTCAGTTTCACAAATTATTATTATTATTATTTTAAATGACAAATGTGTAGAGGACATTTTCAAATTTTCCTTAATTATAAAAAAAAAATTTTAAAAAAAAGGCTCCCCACATGCCCTAATATGGCTCTGACATTGTTGCCGGTTAACCGTCTAGATAGTTAGCTAATTTTACTAACCACCTAGGCGATTACAGTTAGCGGTTTTAGCCAACAACCACTAACTGTAACACCTTTTCATCCTTACAAAAAGAAAAGGACAATTTTTAAGCGTAAATTGGTAAAAAAAAAAAAAAAAACAAAACAAAACAAACAAACAAACCCTCATTTGGGATACATTGTCAAATTCTAAACACATTGAAAATAGAATAAATAAAGCTGTACAACTTCGGGAGGATAAAATGTATTCTCTCCCCCCCCCNNNNCCCCCCCCCCCCCCCCCAACGCCTGCATTTATTTTTAATCATAAAAAATAGAATAAATGCAAAATTGGTCCATGTAGTTGGCCTAAATTACAAATCACTTCATGTGGTATAAAAAATAATGGGAAAATTATCATTTTCACCCATGAACTATCACGTGATGACCATTTTCTCCTATCAACTACCAACTTTACATAACAACCCCCATGAACCACCATTTCGTTATCAAAACCCTCGTTCCATCAGTCAAGGCTGTGAACAGTACGGTTGGCTGTCTGACTTAACGACCTTAACTAACGGAATGGGCGGTTTTGGTAATTGATCGGTGCCAAATATTGTATATTTGACCCCCTTAACTTATATTTGCTAAGCCTTTAGCATTGTTAATATCTAACTTTTGTAGTTGTTTTTAGTGTTTTATGGTGTGCAGGTCATTACATCAAAACATGGCTACCCAAAGGCATATTGGACTTGAAGAGATGCCATGAAGTTACTGCCAGTACGTTCGAACGCACTTGGTGCGTTCGAACGCAACTACGGTCGAACGCAGGGAGTACGTTCGAATGCAGGTCCAGCCAGCCCGCGTCTCACACATGTTGCCCTAGCCGGCCCTATGATTCCATCGCTTCCAGCTAGCGCCGCGGCAGTTATCTGCGTTCGACCGCAGAGCGTACGATCGAACACATGCATCAGTGCATTCGAACGCAGCCCTGTGACCTGGCAGCATACCAGATTTCTATAAATAGTCCCATTCTTGCATTTTTTTCGAGTCTTTTTTTCTTTTGAGCGTGTTTTAAGAGCAGTTTGCCATTGTAGGCCCTGCTCTGCCCTTTTCTTTGTAACTCTTTACTTTATTTTAATGTTAATGCTTTATTTTAGTTTATTTATGCTTCCTTATCACATGGGAGGCTAAATCCTCAACTAAGGTTGAGGATGTAGCCTCACCATGGATTTTATGCTTATTGTTTACGTTTAAGTTATCTATTTCCGTTATTTCATTTTAGCTTAATCGTTTCTCACTTGGTTTGGTGACAAAACCAAGTGAGATTGTGCCGTAATCGTTTATTTTTAGTTTTTCGTCCGATGGATACATTACATCCTTAGGTTTACGCCCATTTATCCATAGTAGTTTGTGTCTTAACACATTCACTTTGGATCCTTTAGGCCTTAAACCGTTTATGGTTTGTCTTTCGTCAGGGGGACGGATACTTTAAATCCTTCGATAGGCATAAGAGATTAAGTGTTAAGTTTAATCGATAGACGGAGTAATTAATCTTAGCGTTTTTAATTTGCATTCTTGAAATGGTGAGGTGAAACCCTTAGCCTTAGTATTTTATTTTGTTTACTTTTCTACATTAAATTAGTTTATATTTTCGTTCTCACCAATCACCCACATCGGAGCTAGGTTAAAGTAACACTAACCTAGACTCAAAGTTAATTTCGTTTAAACAATACACGGTTCCTTGTGGTTCGATCTCGGTACTTGCGCAACGCTATACGAACTACGGTTCATGCAATTGCGAGTACCTAAATTTGTTACGACCAGTAATGAAATGGTAGTTCATGGGGTTGTAATGTAAAGTTGGTAGTTTGATGGGGGAAATAGTTATCGCGTGGTAGTTCATGGGGTGAAAGGATAATTTCTCCTAAAATAATTTATAGGTCCATATAATTAACCTAAATTACAAATCACTACCTGTGATATAAAAATTAATTTATAAGTCCTCAGTATAGGCCAAAATAACAGTTTGTTCTTTGAAATCAATTTCCATTAAGTAACTCAATAGAATATGTTACTTTGTCACGTTATACCCAATAAAAATGTGACACATTTTTTATTATTATTAATTTCTGACTTTAAAAAAATGACAAGAAGGATTTTTTACATCAGCAATCATTCCACGCCATACTGATACGGCGAATTAATCTACTCTCTTCTACCCTTAAAATTTTACTTTGTGCATAACCCTCCCTCATTTTCATCTTCATCACCACGATTTGGGAGCATTTTGTGATAGTTTGACGTGGAGTGATGGGCTAATGTGTAATCTTAGCTGACATCCCAAAATGATGTGAAAAATCATAATTGTCATTTTTTAAAGTAAAATATTAATAATAACTCATGTCACTTTTTTTATTGGGTATGACGTGCTAAAGTAATGGATTTTGTTAAGTTATTTAACAAAAATTGATTTTAGGGAGTAAACTATTATTTTGACCTATCTTGAAGACCTATAAATTATTTAGGCCAACCAAATGGACCGATTTTGTATTTATTCTTAGAAAAATATTTGTATTTTAAGAATTTTGACAATATTTAACCAAAAAAACGTAAGAGATGGGTGACATTGCATTAGAAGTTTGACACACCAATTCATTGTTTTTTAATTTTATGGGAGTAAAAGTTTTGTGAAGTTTCTCTCTTATTTTTCAGCTTAATCCCGACAGGACCCATAGGCTTCTAATGGAACCTCCCACCCACCCACCCCCCCCCCCCCCCCGCCCAAAAAAAAAAAAAAAAGTGTCCTAAAGCCTAAACATTATTGAAAGAAAGTACTAGAATTGAAAACCAAACTCTCAACAAATATTTTTCTAAATAATATACAGTAAAGCTGCATATGAATTTGCCGGTTTGCATGCGTCTTTACAATACATATTTTAGAGCATCTTCTGCAATGGTTACTGCTTTAGCTACTCAAAAAGTATAATTCACTAGTTTAGTTACTTTTTTTACTAGATTCCAGCAGAACATATATTTTAATCATCTCTTTTAATTAAATATTATTTTATTATTTTCTAACTTTCCCTTTTCTTCTTCATCTCTCACATAAGGAGATAGAAAAATAATAAACAAATCATACAAAGTGCTAATATGAAAGTTTACTGTAGCATTAGTAGAAAAGCCTCTACTTTACAAGCTCTGCTGGAGCAAGAACAAAAAAATGAAAATAGCTAAATTTAACTAAAAAGCTAGTTTCCAAGCTTTGCTGAAGATGCTCTTACATGGAGCGCTAGCGTTTGGGTTGAGAGAATATTTGTGGAACCCAGAATGACTTCCTGATAATATAATGATGTCCATCTTAATGTAATAATATGCTTATCTTTGATTTTATAAAATTTCCAATAATTAATTGGTCCCATGGATGTTGTATGAATTAGGGAAACTTTACAAAACACCCCCTAACTTTCACGCATTTTGAAATTACCCTCTAAAGTTAAAAAATTATCAATCTAAGGTATCAATTAAGATTTTTCGAAGGTCCCATGGATGTTCCATTCCATTAAGATCTTTCAACTAGATCTTGTCAAAACTTCTAAAATAACCACATTTTCTTTTATTAAAAAAACAAAATCAAAAACAAAAAAATTGCAATAAATAAATAAATAATAAAATTAGCATTTTGAAAATATTGATTGGATTTAACCAAAAAATCGTAACGGATGAAAAACATTGCAAAAAAATTAAAAATTTGATACATTAAATTAAAAACTTCTGAACTTTTGGAAGAGTAATTTCTTTTTCTTTTTCTTTTTTTTTGTAACAAAACCAAACAAATACATAACAGAGGACTTGCATGCAAGCTCAGGCAGCAAGCATCAGGCCAAGAAAGGAAAACCAACAAGCAGCTGCTAGCAATAACAAAAGACTGCACAGGAAGCAACTAACAAAAGAACAAAAGGACCTCACTAGTGAGGAGTACTAGGAGGTGGATCTTTTCCACTACATATTGGATATTGGGATTGAACTGGGGGGGGGGGGGGGGGTGGTGGAGGGGAGAATAAGGAGGGAATGCAGCCCAAGGGGAACCTTGCCGCGGCCCTATATACCACATCATGGGTGAAGAAATTCTCATTTCTGGAAACTTTTCCAGCCTCAAAAAAACTGCTAAAAGTGTCTTTATGACTTGATTAAACATAGAATCTAAGCTAGTAACTTGGTTATGCAGAGCTGCTATGACAGTGGATGATTCCCCTTCCAGGATGAACTTCTTCAGCTGCATAGTGGAAGCCAACTCAGCTACTAATTTGGCTGCTAGAGCTTCTGTTGTGACAAATACCACCTAAATTAATAGATAATATTTAGTACGTTTTACTCGCAAGTGCACAAGATCAAAACGATAGTATAGCAGGCAAATACGAGATCATTCCCACGGAGATTGTTAATTTTGTTAAGAATTAATTAAGTTAAAAATATCAACTTGCCACAATATTGATATTAAGAAAGAACTAAAATAAAAGTGTAGAGCTTTGATATCCACCACTAATTATGCTCATATAATAAAACAATATGCCAATGCTCCAATCATATTATGAATACCTAATGGTTGCCAACCTAAGGGCATGGTGTATACTCCTTAAGCTATTGGTTTCCCTAAGCAACGAATTAGGCATGGTTTATACTCTAACTCTTTTCTTTCCTAAAGGATTTTGCATGGTGTATACTAAGTTGTTCTCTAAGAAAGCATATGAACTATGAAAACCGACAACCACATGAGACCTAGGGCATGATGTATACTCCCGGTTTCCCATGTTGATTAACCCAAGAACCCGGCGTGGATTGCCTTTGTTACTTATATTAAACCCAGGACTCGATCATCCAAATTGATCTAACTAACAAGTCCATACCACATGCATATAATGGCCAGTTACACACATATGAGGAATTCAACGAAACAGGCATTAATCAAGTTAAGCATCACGGTATGATTATCACAAAGGCGCCAATATTGAAATATTAAATAAACATAATTAGGGTTTCAATCCAGCCTTACTAAAATAATTAGTTATACATAATTAAAATAAAAACTAAAAAGAAAAGGAAAAGAAAGAACCGAAAACCGCTCCTAGAAGTAGCCTCCAATTCCTCTCCTCAAAGCTTGTCTCCAAAATTGTCTATAAAATTGTGTGGCTTAGAGGTCTATTTATAAGATTTAGGAGAGTCCTAGAAACCCTAGTAAACCTAGGAAATTCGGAATTCTATCTCCTAGTCAATTTAGGAGACAATCCTATTACAAATCGGAATAGGATTCGTCAAGAATTGGGCTCCTATCTTGCGGGGTGATTTTAGCATTGCGGAGGTCCGAATTAGGAAAATGCTATTTCACAATGATTTGTAGCCTGTTGAGTCAGCTTTCCAATGCTGTTGGAATCATCTCAATACGTTATTTGAGCTCAAAGTTATGGCCAAAATACCGAGACCTGTTCAGAATCCAAATTTGAATCCAATCCGATTTTAGCTCCAATTTGATAAATTCCGATTTTAGCTCCAATTTGATAAATTCCGATTTAATCCTTTCCACATCTTCTAGGTCTTCCCAATTTGCCCTTTAAGCTTGGAACATTTACAGAAACGCTTCCTTTTCTTCCATGACCTACAAAAACATAGAAAACACAAAAAGGAAATAAAATGAAATAAAATAACAAAAACTAAGAAATTAACAAGTGTAAATTAAGGGCTAAAATATAAATATTTTGGCACTTATCAGCTTCTGCATTCAACTGGCTGCAATGGGGCCTAATTTGAGTTAAGATCTGCATTATTTCTCCTGTGTTGTTTCTGCACACAGCTACTTGGATGGAGAAAGAATTTTTGATGATGGCCTTGAAAGAAATCTTGCACAAGTCTTGGGATGGCTTGGTCCATGTTTCATTCCTAATATTCTATTTTTGAGACCAGGCAGTTATATGCTCGGAGGAGACCCTTCTAATGTTTTCAGCCAACTTAAGAGCCTCTGGAATGACACCTTTATGCACTGCTAGGTTTCTTGAAAACCACATCTTATCACACATCACGACAGCAAAAATCTGAAAAGGGTGAATATCTGCAACAGGAACTCCAAAAAAACTATGAGGGTTTAAAATACCTTTTATCCAATCTGATAGGCTAAGATGAGCCCATTTCATAGAATCAAGAGGCCATGGTGAGTATCTCCAAGTTATCCTAGCAAAGAAGCATCTGAAAAAGAGGTGAGAAAGAGAATCCTCTTCTCCATTGCATAGAGGACAATTTAACTTATCTAGAGGAATGGGGAAAGCCTGATTTAACCTACTCTTGGAGGGGACAATGTCCCAAGCAATTTTCCAAAGGAATAATTTGAATCTGTCATTGAGTTTTAATTTCCAAAGATGTTTCCAGTTTGAAGAGGTTAGAGGGGAAGTGGACTGATTTGTTCTGTGGCTACTTATCAAACTGAGAGCTGATTTGGTAGAGAACTTGCCGTTTGCAGCTGGGGTCCAAAAGAAGGATTCTTCTTCTGAGTTGGAGATTTTAATTTTTAAAATTTCTCCTATGGTAGAGGTATCAAAGAGGTGATGCAGTAAGGGTGTATTCCAGGATGGGGCTGAAAGGGACTGGTCATATAAGAAAATGTCAGAAATGTTGAGGTTGGGGTAAGGGTGAGTAAGATGGGTTGAAGGGGTGGGAGTGAGTGCAGTGATGGTGGGAATCCAACTGGAGCTCCAAATAGGGAGAGAGGAATGGCTATGGATTTTGTGACAGGCTCCTTTGGAAATAAAAGGAAGAGTTTTGAAGATGCCTTTCCATAACCATGAGGAAGAGGAAGAAAGGGGTGGGGGGGAGAGAAAAGTGCAGGAGTTGAGATACTTACAGTGCAGTTGTGAGGCCCAAAGACTGTCTGTTTTGGTGAGCAATTTCCATTCCAGTTTTGTAACAAGGGCCAAATTCACTTCCCTCATTTTTCTCAAACCCAGCCCTCCCAACAGCTTTGGAATACACAGAGAATCCCATGCCTTTAAAGAGAGGTTTCTTGATTTTTTTTGCTGGAAAACCCCACCAGAAATTTCTAAAAATACTATCTAGCTCATTGTAGAAACTCATAGGCAGTAAAAAGGTGTTCATGGCATAGGAGGGGAGAGTAGCTGCTACTGATTTGATCAGGACCAATCTGCCAACTTAGGAAAGAGTTTTGGCTCTCCATCCATCAATTTTGCTGTGAACCTTATCAATGATGCCTTGAAAAGCTCTTTTCTTTGAGTTCCCCAACAGAATTAGCAGGCCTAGATAGAGAGAGGAGTTGGTGTTTGAGGGATAAGGGATAATATTGGAGATAAGATCAGTAGTGGTAGGATTAGTGTTTCTGCTGAACCGGATGAATGATTTAGAGGCATTGATGGCTTGACCAGACCATCTGCAATACTTATCCAAGCAGGCCTTGATGCTTGCTGCTACAGAGACAGAAGCTTCCCCAAAGATGAGCAAATCATCTGCAAAAAGGAGATGGTGTATAGGAGAACAGTTCCTTGCTATCCTTAGGCCTTTCAATCTACCAAAACTCTCATCTTTGAACATGAGTCTAGAGAAGACCTCAACACCCAAAATGAAAAGGAAAGGAGAGAGGGGATCCCCTTGTCTCAACCCTCTACCAGGGGAGAAAAGACCAAAGGGACTTCCATTCAAAAGGATTGAGAAAGATGTGGTAGAGATACAAATTCTAATCCAAGAGAGCCATGTTTGACTGAAACCAAGCTTTTCCAAAACAGCAAGAAGGAAGCTCCACTCCATTCTATCAAAGGCCTTTTTCATGTCCATTTTCATGAACATAAAACCACCCTTACCTCTTTTAGATTTGAAGGCATGCAGGAGCTCATGGGCCAAAATGGTGTTGTCCTGAATGTTTCTATGAGGAACAAAAGCTGACTGCAATGGAGAGATGATCATGGGGAGGTATTTCTTGAATCTGTTGGCCAAAATCTTTGAGATAATCTTGTAAACAAAGTTACAAAGACTAATAGGGCGAAATTGGTGAGCTGTGTGAGAACCACTAATTTTGGGAATCAAAGTTAAGAAGGTGTGGTTTTGTTTTCTCAACGGATTGTGATTCTTGAAGAACTGCTCAATACAGATCAAGACATCTTTTCTCACTATAAACCAATACTTTTTGTAGAAAAGAGCAGTGAAGCCATCTGAACCAGGGGCTTTTGTGGTGCCTAGGCTATCAAGGGCATCTGTAATTTCCTTTTCAGCTGGAGGAGTACATAGAAAGACATTATCCTCTTCTGTAATGATGGTGGAGAAAAGGTCCGGCATCTCATTCTCAATGGGGGGTTTGTGGAGGTAAAGAGGGTAGTGAAGTGAGTCAGGAAATTCTCACTTATTTCTGCTCTAGAAGACACCCATCTTCCATCATCCAATTTCAAAAAGTTAACTGCATTTGACCTTCTTCTTATGAGAATGGAGGTGTGGAAGTATTTGGTATTGAGATCTTTACAAGTTAGCCAAGTTTCTCTGGATTTGGAACACCAAAGAGATTCTTCTTTGATCAAAAGATTTTCTAAGTCCAACTTTAAACTAGTTTCCTGCTCATGAGTTAAAAGAGAAGCTGGAGCTTGTTGAACAGTGTCTAAAGTTTTGAGAGTTTCCTTAATCCTCTTGTGGATGTTTCCAAAATGCAAAGAGTTCCACTTAAGTAAAGCAAGTTTAGTGTTGTTCAACTTCTTTGAGAGGCATGCTGCAGGATAGTTAGGATAGTAAATCTGCCAAGCACCTTCAACAACATTCTCATAGATTGGATCTTTAGACTAGAATTCTTCAAATCTAAATGGTCTAGGGAGAAAATCAGAGGTGGTATTTGTAACATCCCACCCCAATGACACAATATTGTCATTAAAACGCGTTGTTGTCATTAAGGGTGAAAGTATACATATAAGCACATCTCCATCTCCATACCCAGGCGATGTGGGACGTCACAATCACCCCCTCTTAGGACCCAGTGTCCTCGCTGGCGGCCTTCATGGGCTTGTGCACGCTCCCTCACATCTCAGGCTGGGCAATGGCTCTGATACCATATGTAACATCCCACCCCAATGACACAATATTGTCTGCTTTTGGCTCCTCTAAACCAGACTTCCCAGGGGGTCACCCATCCTAGTACTACTCTCGTAGAAGCACGCTTAACTGCGGAGTTCTGATGGGATCATGACCATCACGGCTTTAAAACGCGTTGTTGTCATTAAGGGTGAAAGTATACATATAAGCACATCTCCATCTCCATACCCAGGCGATGTGGGACGTCACAGTATTGGTGGTTAAAGAGATGGGATTATGGTCTGAGTTGTGAGCAGGGAGATAAATTAGGGAGAAATCAGGATGCAAATGGACCCAAGCAGGAGAGGCCAGGCCTCTATCCAATCTTTTCTTGATATTCTTTAAACCATGTCTGTTGTTACTCCAAGTAAAAGGGTTTCCAACAAACCCAACATCTATCATACCAAAGTGCTCAATGAAGCTTCTAAAAGGGCAGTGAGAAAAAAAACATCTACTGGTCTTCCTCCTGATTTTTCAGTTTGATCCACAACTGAGTTAAAGTCACCTATACATAACCAGGAGGCTTCAAATCCTTCTCCAATAGAAGAAAATGAGTCCCAAAAAGCCCTTCTGTCTTGTCTATTGGGAGGGCCATAAACACAAGATAGAATCCAAAGGGAATGGGGAGGGTCAGAAAAACACCAAGCTGAGATACGGTTTTTGTCAGAGGCAAAACATTCAAGTTCCACTCCTGGGCGCCAAGCAAGAGCAAGGCCCCCACTAGAACCAGAAGCTGCCACTTGGAGATGAGGAAGAAACCAAGCATGTTCAGAGTAGCAAAGACTTGGGGGGGGAGAGATTTTTGTTTCTAAGATGAAGAGGATATCTGGAGAAAGATCCCTGATAAGCCTCCTCAAAGTTCAAACTGCAACAGGCCTAGCCAACCCCCTACAGTTCTAGGATAAAAGCTTCATCGCTGCTGGGGAGGCTTAACAAAGCCCCCCTTTCTTTCTGACTCCAAACCAAAAGTAAGTTCCACAGTACCAATCTTGTTTTTTCCTTTTCTAGCAGCTTTAAAGATAGCTCTAGCAGGTGTCTTTTCAAAATAACCGGGTTTGTATTCTTGGATAGGTGTTTGGGATGAGTCAGGGGAAACAGAAATCTCATTTGCTACACCAGGGCCTTTCTTATGGGGAGGAGTCAGGTCAGAAGTGTTTGAGCGCTTTTTTGAGAGCTCCAGAGGTGTGTTGATAGTGGAGATATATGTGCTGGGTAGAGACAAGTTTTGAGGAGAAGGGATAGGTTGTTTTGTGGTTCTTGGGGATTTTTTGGTTTGTTTTTTGAGTAAACTGGTTTTGGCAAGAATAGGGGAAGTTATTTTGGTGCTAAAAGTCGTTATATTGGAATTTTCAATGGAGGAGGGTTCTGAGTCACTGCTGGGGAATGTTATGTGGTGAGAGAGGTCCACCTGAGAAAGTGTCAGGGGGTTAGTTTGGTTAGGCAAACTAGTAAAGGGGGAGGAGAATAACTGAGTTGGTTTCTGGAATAGTGAGAGTGCATTTAAGGTGCACTCAATTGGGTTTACTGATCTAGCTGCTGCAGTTGTGAGTTGATGGGGGGAGTGTTGTGCATGTGGTGGTTCTGCTGCTGCAGGTTTTTGGGATGGCAAAGGATTTTGGGAACTTGCGAGGATATTTTTCTGGTTTGCTTTGGGAAGAGAGCTGTTTGAGAATGGATGTGTGGGGTATTTTCCGGATGAGGATGGTGAATTTTCTGAGTTTGCAGGTTGGTTTGAGCTGGATAAAGTAGTGATCATGTTTGAAAAAATAGTAACTTTGAGAGAAATGGTATACCTGGATGGAAATTTGGCTTCTGGAGGGGCTAGGCACACTGCTTGGTGATGACCAATCAATCCACAGTCAGAGCAATATATGTCCAGCCTTTCATACCTCAGATTGACCCAAGAGGAAGATCCATCCTCCCTTGAAATGGAGAAGCCAGGGTTCAATGGTTTGCTAACATCAAGAGAGACCAGAATTCTGAGATAGCCTCTAAAAGTTGCTTCAGCTCCACTATTATCCTCCACCATGAGCAGTTGGCCCAAGCCTTTCCCAATGGCAATAGCATTTTTGGTGGTCATATTCTGCAGGGGGAGCCTATGTATCTAGATCCAGAAAGGGACAACCAAAAGAGAGAGGTCTCCTAAGGTTGCTATGGGAGACCAGACTTGGATGGATAATAGAAAACCATTGACATTCCATACTGTTTTCAAAATCCTCGAAACATATTCTTTCTTAGAGAATTTGAACAGGAACAGATTTGGTTCTTAGAGAATTTGAACAGGAACAGATTTGGCCCTAGCACAGCAAAAGAGTAGGGAGTGGCAAAAAACCAGGATTTTGTCAAGGCTGCATTTATGGATTGGTTATTTTGTGTTTTTTGGGATATCACTCTACCAACTAGAGGTAGAATATCTGAGCTGTCCTACTTTAGAGGAATAAATTCCAGTTGAGAGGAGGGGTCCTCCCAGGATAGAGCAGCTGTTTGAGTGATAAGTGAGTCAATATCTTGTGAGGAAGAGTCCATGACAGGAGGATAGAACAGAAAAGGAGAAAGAAGGGAAAAGAGTTTTTGAGCAGGTTGAAAACAGGAAGAGAAGACAGTCACTAGACCAGAAGCTACAGAACAAGAAAAACTGTAATATATGCAGTTTAGTGGAAAAGGTGGTGGTAACTGACTAGGAGGAGGATTTTGTGTATTATTGAGGTGGAAAAAAACAACAAAGAAAGCTGAGCTAAGAGGAAAGGAAGAACAGAGCAGCAGCCAGTCACGTGAACAGTAGCTACAAACAAAGAGGAAACTGTTTTGAAACAGATAAAGGTGTTTTGAGATGATCTGAGTGTGGTATAGTTATTGAGGAGATGACAAGAAGCATCAAAGAAGCAGAGCTTTGATGAAGAAACGAAGCTGATCAGGAGCAAGCAAAAGAGAAAACAAGGAAGGAGGAAGAAAACTGAGTTTTCTTAGGGGAATACAAGGAGAGCGAGTTTGCAGAAAAATTTAGTATGTTTGATTCCCTATGAATTATTTGTCTTACATAATACCTGAACAAAGAGAACATAAGAAATGGCTTGAAAAGATGAGATTACATTTTTCTTAGTTTGATGGTATTATGACGATTTTAATGGAATAAAACATACTCAAACGTTGGGGACATGCATACCCAAATCCAAATGTTTTCATGAGGATATATGTATACACATTCCCAGACAAATGAAATTATATGGAAATAGACATATCCTTAAAAATCCTAAATAGATACACAAAGTAGAACAATAGCCAATATAGCCTGAGTGATTATTCAAACAATTGGCCCTCAAAAATAAATCTCTGAACTCAGCTTCAAAATTCAACTACCGATCCTGGTAGAACTTAATAATACATGCAGAAGTTTACAAATTCAAACACGGAAAACGTAGCATGAGCAAACAAGAACAATACCCACTCGCGCGGTGGGGGCAGGGGCAGGGGCAGGGGCGAGGGCGGGGCCGGGAGAAACTCGTCGGGGAAGCGTACACAATCATTATCATTTATCAGTCAGCAAAGTAATGAGAGAAATGCAAATTTATTTGGAAAAACTTTGCACCAATAGATACACAAAGTAGCATACATTCACTTGGCAGACATGGACAACCAGCTTTCCATCTAGATTGGCTCTCACTTTCAGGGTTGACCTTGGCGAAACCATGAAACCAGAAACCTCAAAACACATTCTTGCCAACAACACAAAAAAGTTCTCTAAAAAAATCATCATAACATAAAATTGCTTTTTGTCAACATATACCGGCACTTCTCCGGCCCACCACCCGAAAGCCTCTCTTGCACTTCAGCATTAAAAATATTGAGCAAAAGAATACCATTGGCCATTCCACTCAGCTACGTAGATCATGAAAACATTCGCAGGAAGTTGTTTGCATATGCCATTGGCTTGACATCAGGGTGTGACTGCAAATTTATTAAAAATGGTGAGAAAAAATAAAACCTATATAACACGAGAAAGAAAATGGGAGAGCTATATATGAAACAAAGAGTTACTGACCACTGCTGAGAATGCAACAATGTTAGGCTTCAAATCAGGTGCTTCAAAACGAATAAAGGCACCCTTGTTACCCATCTGCAACACATAAATTACAGACCAACATTATACTCCACTTCAGCACTGTAATCCAGATATGCTCAGGATATTTTGAAATTACTATAATGTGATAAAAAACACAGGACCAACTCAAAAAATAGCAGATTCTTCACTTTTCCAAAAGAACATGCCACTCGTTGACTTATATTACACATAAAAGCGGACTAAAATTAACCTTGAGCAACAACCAAATGCTAGTGGCAAGGTTTATACAAGTTAGTTGGAAAACACGATCAGAATAAAAAAATATCAGCCACGACTAAATTACCTGATCACAGTAATTTGGGGCTGAAAATACAGTTATAAGTTTACCATCATGCTCAATTTCATAACCCTCATCCTTTACTTCATGAGATCTCACGACTAAATCTGTCAATTGAATAAAGCATATAAAGTCACTGACTTGAGAACAAGAAAAGATCATTCACTGGAGAACAGGAAACAATTGAAACTTACAGAAATATACCTAAGTTATTTTCCTGCAGAAACCTCTTTGTCACATCTCCACCAAACGAAAGACCAACGCCACGCTTGCTAGGACCTCTTCCTGGGTAAGGTTGTGGATCACTCCATAACAGTTCACACATCAAACCTGATGAAATCCAGCTGAGTCAATATAAGCCTAGCAATACAAATTAATAAAGCTATATAGAGAAAGCTTATAGTAACATAATTGAAATGCATTTTAACTTCATCTTGTTATGAACAATGGACAAAGTCATTCAGAGAGAAGACAAACATAGGTTGGGGGAGGAGGAGGGGGGGCAACAAACGCCACTCACCTTCCTCAGGTGGTTCACAAAACCGGTCAATTGCTCTTATCTCAGAGAGTTTCACCCCATCAACACTAAAGAGACCTCCATGAACTACAAAAACCTTCTCATTTATTACATGGGCCAAAGGCAAACAGCAGAACACTTCTGCAAATAGTTCAACAAATTTTTCGCTCAATTTGGATCGGACCTCGCCCTCAAAACCGTATATCTTGTTCATGCCCTTGCTCTCATGATTTCCTCTAGCGAGATATATGGCTGAAAATAATATGAACAGGTCAAAAAGATATAATATCACGATTTAACAGATTTAACATTAAGTTAAATGAAGACATTAAATAAGACACAAAAAATGTAAAAAAGTAACAAGCAGTTTACACATTTCCAGTATGAATTAAACATAGCCACGAATATGACTGCCATAACAAAAAATGCTGATAGCAAATTTTTTATTTTTGGATAAGTAAACAAATTCATTAAAAGTGCAAGGGGTGCAACCCTAGTACACATGACGAATTGCAAAAAAATTGTGAACCAGAAGTGCTGAAGTTAAATGAAAAAAGGGCCCATAAACAGATGAAGAATTTATGAAGGTTCACCTGAGGGAGACATGCACTTAAATGCAAACAAAGTGAGTATGACCTCCACAGAAAATGATCCTCTGTCGACAAAGTCACCATTGAATAGATATGGATTCTCATCCGAGGGAAGCCCATTAAGCTCAAAAATATTTAGGAGATCATAGAACTGCAGGAATTATAAAATATATAAATAACAAATTAGTGCGACAGAATCAAGGCAAAAAAAAAAAAAAAAAAGCCTTGAAGCAACATGAGGCAGTTTCACAAAATGACCTTACCAACATCATACATGTCAATATGAAGTATCAAACACAGTGCAAGTTAGAAGATGCCCACATCTCATATAATGAATAGCAACACTGATGCCTAAATCGAGTAGAAATATCTTAAATAATGAATTGACAAAGAGAAAAGGCAGATGATACTTTGCAGGTGGGCCAATAGTCTTACTGGTATACTTTGACCGGAAAATATTGATTAACGAAAGCATAAAGGACCGCTCTGGTTTTCTTTTCAGGTGGCACCTGAAATAGATGCTTCAAGTACTTATGTAAAACAAGCACTCTTTTGTTAACTGAATTCCAGAAATGATTCTTTTTTGTTCGAGTGCTCCCAAGACTCATTCATGGAATTCAAACAATTTCTCCCACTTTAAATCAAATTGTATACAATCCGCATTCAGAAATGCTAAAAGTGATAAGGCATCAAAGACAACTGCTTGGGGTCTTAAATATCTGAGTATTCACATTGTTGGCAATAGAGTGATGGTGGTGGAGGTCAAGTATTTGCTTTGTTTGTTTGTTATGTTCTGAATCATCTACAACTACGCATCATTCAAATAATTGTTGCATTACCTAGCAGGCAACAGGTTAATGTTCAATGCAGTCCCATCTGTCATTTAATCCTGGTCAGTTATCATTTGGCCTTTCTTCTGAAGAATGGCATATTCAACATCAACTCAAAACCAAGTACCCATTCAAGTATTGCAAGGATACGAAGTAAATGTAACTACCTGACCATGTACATCGCCACAAACAGTGAAATGATTGCCATCAGGAACATTTATATCAACAAGAGAAGGCAAAGCTTGCAACATTTCCCTTGTTTGCAATACAATCTGATAGGCGTATCTACAATGTCAATACCAAAATTCAGAACAAAGATATTAGAGGAATAATATTTGAACCACATTCATAAAACTGACTTATCACACTTGCTACACATACCGTTTATGTAAGCACTTCTGATTCTTGAAATCATCCATCATTTTCTTCACAAAATCCAGAGTAACTACATCTTCCTCTATTCTTGCACCAGAATATTGTGGCTCCACATCTATGTTTGAAATGGAAAAGAAATTTCATTAGGCCTGGGAGATAAAAGCAACTATATTGAAAATTATGAACTTCTAAATAATTGGTCTTTACTATCAAATCATGGTCAATCCAAAGCAATTCACAATTAAGCACAAATTAAAAACTATAGTCAACTATAACACAAAGCTTTATCTTTATCAAACTGCTCACGTCAGCTACACAAATCCTTACAAGGAAACTCCATGTAAGACTCTACAAATAGATCACCGTCAACCATGACTAGTTAGATAAAACTAAATTACATACCTCATAAGTAGCCTAATGCAAATGTTCAACAAAGTAAATCTCCGCAAATACACTACTCTAGGATAACATACCAACAGAAAAGGCTAGCCTTCCCATTTGGTGCATAATGTCACAGTTCTAAAAGAAAGGCATTAAATATATTTTTTTCACCCCTTGAATTATTATGAAACCGCATGATGGTTGGTAACATTTTCAAGGCAAAACACCAAATGAAGTGAATGACTTTACTGATTGCACTTTCTAAGTCCTAAGTGTAAAAATTTCTGACTTTTGGAAATTATTAGATTGATGACCATTCTTCTAGCACTTTATTGACTGTGAGCTCAAACCTAGGTCACGTATTTGACCCTCATGAAAGACACCACCAATGCAGCTACCCCACCAACGTGCCCCAAAGACCACCAGCACCACCACCATTATTGCTACCACTGTGGCCAATGTTGTTCCCACTATCATCATCACTGCTGCCACAACTGCTACTGCCAATGCTGCTACAGCCACTTCAGTGGGCACTGATGATGAACTAGGGCCCGTTCCTATAATAATATATAAAAATAGTAATAATTAATACTAAATAACCTTAGATATTATATACCTATAAATTATAGAAATAAATACATTCATATCAATCAGACAAGCCTAGCAATAAGACCACCTCAGGAGACAGGAGAGAACTATTCAAAAGATACCCGAAGCCTAGACCCTGCAATTCACACCTAAGCCAACCTCATTTGTCTGCATAACAGTGATCCAATAGCCATCATCCCCCACCTGTCCATTCTCTCCATCCCCTGTACTGTCTTTTAGGTGGGTGAATCTTCAAAGGGGGGGTGTTTTGGTTGGGACAGGGGAAGGAAAGAATGGAGAGGTGGGGGATGATGGCTATTCCAAGTTTGAGCTTAGTGCAATGAGAGCCGCTCCCAGTCTGGGGATGTCTTTTGGGGGTGACGAGAAAAGACTTATGGCTCTATTTTCTGTCATTGAAAAGGGTCGGTATCTTGAATATGGGGGTCTACTTCTAAACCAAAGGAGGGGAGGAAGCTGAAAATTTGGAATGCTCCATTAACTTTGACACTAGAGGCAGTGGCTCTAGCCGGGGTAAAGGCAGGACTGTTTTGCGGGTTTTTGGCTTTTTCGGGGTTTAGGGTTCTATTGTGGGTGTCTTAGCATTTCTCTTTTTGGGTTTCTCTCTCTCATCCCCCGCCCCCCCTTTTTTTTTTTCTTTTTTGGTGTTCTCTTGTATGCTTCCACTAGACAAAAGTCACAAAACCACAAATGAAGTAACTAAATCCAACTTTAAATTGATTTCTCTATCAAAAATGGGTCCAAAAAACTCAACTAGAATATATGCACCCAAGCAAGAAACTATGCAAGTTGACCCACTGCTTAAGATACCAATATAAGATCAACGCCACTACCAGTACTACCATTGCCTCCACATTTAACATCAGCACATTGAAAACGGCCAATGATTCTCAGAGTTCAATCTTCAACAAACAGGACAACCATCGACATTAAATTGAAATTAGGAGTTTAAATCTTCATATTTATCCCAAGTTTAAGCTTCTTCAAGTGAAAAACCTCTAATAAGGTATAATGCAAATATTTGCTGCCAGAAATAACTCATATAGGATTTACTTTCCATACAACCTTAGCCCTCAAGATTATAAAATTGCTACAGAAACCAATCATCTAGATTATACATGTCTAACCCAAAAATTGTATTATATTTGTTTTAACTCTTAAAAATCCAGCAGTACGCCCTTTTAGTAGCTTCACCAAGAAGCCATTTACTATCTTCCTCTAATGCCTTATAGCTGCTCCAACAAACACTCATGTGTTCAATATTTACCCTTCCCTGAATTTTCTAAAACATCCATTAATCAAGCATATATGTTCATTATTTACATCAACAAAATAAAATGTCACCTATGATAGAATCGCTAAGAAATTCCAGACACTTCATCGGCATCATTGTTCAAATACTCCAACCAATCTATACTAATAATGCTTTAACATATGCTACATTAGTAACAAGTTATACACAACATTCACACCACTCTTGCTTGGAAATCCATTGCAGCATAGAAACTAATATTATTGCAATAGTTAATTAAGCTGAGAAAGAAAGGTTTCTACGAGGGATCAACAACCATATCCATAATTTCTGAAAGGAATGAACACTTGAAATACAATAAAATTGGGGAGCAATAATGGAGGGCGAGGTCGAGAAGCCCGGTGTGGCTCCCAGGGATAGGGGAGGGCCAGAGGAGACCGGTGATGCCATGGGTATGCTCATTTCGGCAGAGAGAAGCACATGTGGTCCTTCGATAGTTCCGGAGTTTATTCCGGGTGCTGTGAAATCCCCGTTGACGGCTTGGCTGCCGGGTATTTTGGTCCGGGACAGCCTATGTGATCCTTTTCTGGGTAAGCTTTCTGAGGTCCCTATTATGCATTTGAATGAGATTTGTATGGATCAATCTGAAGGGGATGGGGTGTTGGTATCTTCCCCAAACATTGGTCCATCTGGGCTGGAATTGGTGCCATTTGAGGAAGGAGAGCCTTTACCGCTGAACTGGAGCCAGGGGGGTGGTGGTTGATGATGGCGGGGGGGCTGAGGTGCCTGGGAAGGAGGTGGAGATAATCATGGCATTTAGACAGATAGTAGGTGTCTCTTGTGACGGTCATACCGACAAACTCAGGGAGGCTATTGCACTCATTCTGGCTGGCAAGACTCATAAGCCGGATAAGAAGCTGGTGGGGGGAGGTTCAATCAAGCTCTTCTGGGGAAGTGGTTGTGGCGGTTCGCTCATGAGGAAGGAGCTTGGTGGAGATCAATGTTGGTGGCCAAGTATGGGTTGGATTGGGGAGGGTGGCGTTCAGGAGTCATTTCAGGCTCACATGGGGTGGGTTTATGGAAATTTATTTGTATGGGTTGGCAAAATTTTAGGAGATTTTTTAAGTATGTTGCTGGTGAGGGGTCGAAGATTCGCTTTTGGGATGATGTTTGGTGTGGAGATAGGGCCCTCAAGGAGGAGTATCCCGGCCTGTTCAGCATTGCTAGGTACAAGGAAGCATCTATAGCGGATAATATGGAGCGTTCTAATAACTCCTTTCAGTGGAATATTCTGTTCAGCCGGCTGATTCATGATTGGGAGGTGGGGGAGTTGGCCTCTTTTTATAAACGCTTATATGATTGTAAGCTGCGAGGTGAGGGGGTTGACAAGTTATGGTGGGTGCCTTCTCGCAAGGGCCTTTTTGAGGTTAAGTCCTTTTATCGAGCACTTTCGCCTTGCGGATCGGTCTCTTTTCCTTGGAAGAGTGTTTGGAAGTCCAAAGCTCCTCCTAGAGTGGCATTCTTTGTTTGGACGGCGGTTCATAATAAGATCCTTACTCTGGACAATCTAGGGAGGAGGGGTTTGGTGGTGGTAAACAGATGTTAGTTATGTGAAACAGAAGGGGAGTCGGTTGATCATCTTCTCCTTCATTGTGCGGCAGCGAGGGCTTTGTGGAATGCTTGCTTTGCTCGGTTTGGGCTTTGTTGGGTTATGCCACATTCCGTCAATGAGTTATTAGCAAGTTGGTGGACGGCGGGTAGTACTAGGAGCGCTGTTGTGTGGAAAATGGTCCCTCATTGTATTTTGTGGTGCATTTGGAGGGAGCGAAATAATAGATGTTTTGAGGACTCTCCAAGGACTCAAGAGGAGCTCCTCCATTTTTTTCTTGTTACTCTCTTTTCTTGGACTACAGGCTGGCTTGCCCCGCGAGCTATTAACTTTGTAGATTTTCTTTCCTTGTTCTCGTTCTCCCCCTAGTCCCTTTTGTATACCCCCAGTGTACTAAGGGTTGCGCCCCTTGCGCTTTTGATATAATATTTGACTTATCAAAAAAAAGAAGCTGGTGGGGGGAGGTAAGGCGGGGAAAAAAGCCCCGCGAGAACTGGTCAATCTATTTTCTTCGGTGAATTATGAGGGGGGAAGTGGTAGTGTGTCGCGTAGTAGAGGGAGAGGAAGGGGGAATCGTATTACCTTATGAAGTGCAACATCCTTACTTGGAATGTGAGAGGGTTGAATTGCCTAAACAAGAGGTTGATGGTGAGGAACTTGTTAAGACAGTGGCGGGTGGATATTGTTTGCTTGCAGGAGACCAAGCTGGATTTTATCTCCAGGAGTATTATCAATAGTCTGTGGGGCTGCTCGTACGTTGATTGGTGTTATGTAGCTTCCATTGGGGCCTCCGGGGGCATTCTTTTGATGTGGGACAAAAGATTAGTCTCTAGGTTGGAGACGGAGGTGGCTGAATATGTGGCAGCCTGTTCGTTCAAAAATGTGGTGGATGGCTTTGAGTGGGCTTTCGCAGGGGTTTATGGTCCCAATGATAATTCGGATAGACGTTGGTTGTGGGACGAATTGGTTGGTCTATTAAGCTCTTGGGACTTGCCTTGGTGTATTGGAGGCGATTTTAATATCATGAGATTTCCTAGTGAGAGGTCCGGTGGGAGGCGCATCAGCTCAGCTATGAGGGAATTCTCAGAATTCATTTTTGAGAAAGGTCTGATGGATCTTCCGTTGATTGGGGGAGTTTACACTTGGTCTAATAGCCATTCTTGGTCTAGGATTGATCGTTTCTTGATTTCTCCAGGGTGGGAATCTAGGCATCCAGAAGTTCTCCAAAAAAGACTTTTGTGCCTTTGTTCGGATCATTTCCCCATCATGTTAGCTTGTGGAGGTCGAGTGGGGGGAAAGAGTTCTTTCAAGTTTGAGAATATGTGGTTGAAAGAGGAGGGATTTGTGGATAAGGTTAGAGGTTGGTGGTCCACGTACCAGTTCCAAGGCACCCCCAGTTTCATTCTTGCTAAGAAACTTAAGGCTCTTAAGGGGGATATCAAGACTTGGAATAAGACGGTTTTTGGCAATGTGGGGGTGCTCATAAAGGAGAGAGTGGATGAGTTGGAAGGCTCTTGAATTAGCTGCAGAAGGAGGTGGTTTAAGTGAGGAGGAGAGGGAGAGGAAACGAACTTTGTGCAGGGACCTGGAGAGGGCACTTCTTCAAGAAGAAATCAGTTGGAGGCAGAAATCTAGAATCAAATGGTTGAAGGAAGGAGATAAATGCACAAAATTCTTTCACATGATGGCTAATTCCAATAAGAGATATAACACTATTGAGTCTCTTCACATCAATGGGTCATTGACTTCCAACCCTGTGGCTATTAGAGATTACGCTGTAAATTTCTATGAATCCATGTTTGCGGAAAGTATGTCTTGGAGACCTAGGTTGGATGATTTGGCTTTTGAGTCCCTTTCCGCAGGTGAAGCATCCACTCTTGAAGCTCCGTTTCTTGAGAAGGAAGTTAAAGATGTGATCTTTGGTATGGATGGCAATAAAGCTCCAGGGCCGAAGGGGTTTTCTTTGGCTTTCTTTCAAGCGTGTTGGGATGTGTTGAAGGAGGACATTATGGCTGTTTTTGAGGATTTCCATGCTCGCGGTAGGTTTGAGAAGAGTTTGAATTCCACTTTCATTTCTCTCATTCCTAAGAAGTCTGGGGCTTCGGAGCTTAAAGACTACCGTCCTATTAGCCTTGTAAGTGGGATTTACAAGATCATTTCCAAGGTTCTGGCTAATAGGCTGAGATTGGTTATGAACAAAATCATTTCCATTCCTCAGAATGCTTTTGTCAAGGGCAGACAAATTCTGGACTCGGTGCTCATAGCCAATGAGAGTTTGGATTTCCGCCTTAAGTCGGGGGAACCGGGGCTGCTTTGCAAGCTTGATATGGCAATAAAGCTCCAGGGCCAAAGGGGTTTTCTTTGGCTTTCTTTCAAGCGTGTTGGGATGTGTTGAAGGAGGACATTATGGCTGTTTTTGAGGATTTCCATGCTCGCGGTAGGTTTGAGAAGAGTTTGAATTCCACTTTCATTTCTTTCATTCCTAAGAAGTCCAGGGCTTCGGAGCTTAAAGACTACCGTCCTATTAGCCTTGTAAGTGGGATTTACAAGATCATTTCCAAGGTTCTGGCTAATAGGCTGAGATTGGTTATGAACAAAATCATTTCCATTCCTCAGAATGCTTTTGCAAGGGCAGACAAATTCTGGACTCGGTGCTCATAGCCAATGAGAGTTTGGATTTCTGCCTTAAGTCGGGGGAACCGGGGCTGCTTTGCAAGCTTGATATGGAGAAAGCCTATGATCATGTTAGCTGGGATTTTCTACTTTATATGCTTAGGAGATGTGGGTTTGGGCAAAAATGATGTTCCTGGATCGAGTTTTGTATTTCTTCAGCTTCGTTCTCGGTTTTGATCAATGGTTCACCGGCTGGTTTTTTCAACAGTTCGAGAGGGATCAGGCAAGGAGATCCCCTCTCCCCCTTCCTCTTTGTGATTGTGATGGAGGCTTTTAGCAGGATGGTGAAGGCTTCGACGGATCATAGTCTTTTCTCCGGTTTTGCCGTGGGTGCTAGGGGAGGCGAGCAAGTCCTCATTTCGCATCTTCTTTTCGCGGATGATACGCTGGTTTTTTGTGGGGCTTCTCGGGATCAAGTGCAAGCCATTGGTAATTTGTTGATTTGCTTTGAACTTGTTTCTGGTCTTAAGGTTAATTTGACTAAGTCTGTCATGGTGCCGGTTGGGGATGTGAGCAATATTGGAGATTTGGCGGAGGTTTTGGGTTGTGAAGTTGGCTCTTTACCCATTCCTTACTTGGGCATGCCTTTGGGGTCCCGGTTCAAAGATAAGGCATGTTGGGAGGGGGTGGTGGAAAAGTCTATCCGCATTTTGTCCAGTTGGAAGAGATTGTATCTTTCCAAGGGCGGGAGGATTGCGCTTATAAAGAGTACATTATCTAATCTCCCCACTTACCTATTGTCTCTATTCCCTATTCCTGCTTCGGTGGCCAAGCGTATTGAGTCAATCCAACGTGGTTTTCTTTGGGGAGGGATTGGCGATGAGTTCAAGTTCCATCTTGTGAATTGGCCTAAAGCCTATTCTCCTATTAAGGAAGGGGGCTTAGGCATTCGTAATTTGAGGTGCTTCAATCGAGCTTTACTTGGCAAATGGTTGTGGCGGTTTGCTAGCAAGCTCGAAGCTTGGTGGAGAAAGGTGGTGATGGCGAAGTATGGGTCGGAGAGAGGGGGGTGGTGCTCTCGGGTTAGTGCCGGGTCTCATGGGCGGGGTTTGTGGAAGTATATTAGCAAGGATTGGCATCATTGTTCATCTCATATCAGATTTATTCCAAGCAATGGGTCCAGAATTAGCTTTTGGGAGGAGTCATGGTGTGGTAGTTTGCCCCTTATGGAGGTTTATCCGGGTTTGTATAGCACAGCTAGTAACAAGGAGGCTTCTATTGCAGACAACTTTGGTATGGTTAGTGGTTCTTGTCAGTGGAATGTCTGTTTCATTCGTTCCTTGAATGATTGGGAAGTGATTTGGCGCACTGTAATTTGGATGGAGGGGATGACAAGATCTGGTGGGTTCCCAATAAAAAGGGTAAGTTTGAGGTGAGATCCTTCTACAACGAGATTATCTCCAAAGCTTGTCGCCCATTTCCTTGGAAGAGCATTTGGCGCACTAAAGCCCCGCCGAGAGTGGCTTTCTTCATTTGGTCGGCTGCCCTTGGCAAGATTCTCACTCTAGACAATTTGAGAAAGAAAAATATGGTGTTGATTAATAGGTGTGGAATGTGTAAAAGGGACGAGGAAACCGTTGATCATTTGCTTATCCATTGTGAGTGGGCCCAAGTCTTATGGAATGCTTTTTTCAACCGTTTTGGTCTGGCGTGGACTATGCCTCGTGGGGTAGCGGACCTCTTGCAATGCTGATGGTCGGGGGGTCGTCCTCGTAGTGCTGAGGTTTGGAAAATGGTTCCACATTGCATCATGTGGTGTCTATGGTCCGAACGGAACAAGAGATATTTTGATGACACTGAGAGTAGTAGGGAGGACTTGTTACACTCCTTTTTTACTACCCTTTTCACCTGGACGGCAGCCTGGCTTGCCCCCCGGATGATTTCTTTTTCTGATTTCCTTTCTCTTTTCTCTAGCCCCCTTAGGCGTTCTCTTGTATACTTCCTGTGTACTAGGGTTGCGCCCCTCTGCGCTCTTTCTATAAAACATTACTTATCCAAAAAATAAAATTGGGGAGCAAAATTGCATGAAGTGAAACCCAATGCCATCATACATTTATTTGCAAAGACATCTACATTGGCAACAAGCCAATCCCACAGTTAGCGGATCTTCCAGCCCAAGAGAATAAGATTTAGATCAGCCTCCTATCTCATGTAGTCCTCTAGCAGCCCCTATGTTTTTTTACTACCTTTGCATGTTTTGAATTTACATGTTCATCACATGACAATGAGCATAAATATATCAAGAGCAATATACAAGTGATTGTTATGAACTAGGAAACAATTAGGAACCACAGACTGCGATTCAGGTGCAGAAAGGAGATAAACAGAAATAACTCAAAGAAAAATGAAAAAATAAAATAAATAATACCTATAGAATGATAATCTATAGAATCAGCTACAGAATGCCTTTGAGAGTCAGGAACAGCAATTGCTTCTTCGAATTTAAGTTTCATCACTGCTTTCTCACATTCCTTCAATTTCCTGGTAGCATCAGGATCATTTGGACTGATTTTCTTGACCTAAGTTTAATGAATGTAAGATGAGCTACATATTTTCACATGAAAATAATATTTGTTAAAGAGAATATGTTGTTAAATAGCTTGCATTTATTTGCCCAAACAAATAAAGGAAAAAAAAATAGAATTGCATAACAAATAAACAAATAATGGACTAGTAGATAGACATGTGATGCACAATTGACAAAGAAATGAGAAAGAAAAAGGAGTTGTACACTATTATTTTAACTTTTGTGCAACTTTAGAAAAGCAAGTGGCTATCAATTTACTGAATTTGGATTTACAACAGCAAAGTCTACATGGTAGAAACCACATGATCTTATAGAAACCAGATGTGCATTTACAACAATGTTGCTTAGTCTAAAGGTCTTTTGTGACAAATTAATATATAATGCAAGTTCCTAGAAAATATCAATAACAATAATTGAGAGAAATATATACATAGCCCAACTAGGTAGTATATGTATATGTAGATTATACACCAATTAGGAGGGAACAAGTTTTGAAGGAAACATTCATTTGAAAACAGTACTTTTTGTCCACAGTACGCAGCAGAAGGAAATCTAGTAGGTTCACATGTCAAATACAATTAAAGATTAACATGCATGTAACTACTTCATGTAAATGGAATGCAGATCCAGAAGGGTAAGAAAATGAAGGAATTGAACGTCATGTTCAATTAAAATTATCAAGCTAGCAAAGTTTACAATCAGTTTTATATGGTAATTACAACACACACCTGTACCAAATTAGAGCACATGACTTCACCTTCCACCCCCTATTTATGTGGGAAGGAGATCCCACTTGGTCAAATGATCATTGGCATATTAGTAACAAAAAAATGTAAGAAGATAGATACAACAGTCCAAATAGGTGCATCAAGGCAAAGTAACCTACTAAATATCTTGGAAGCTCAGATTCCTTTAAGGAGTAACAGGTCAGCTATCAACCAGGGACCCTGTTCTGGAGTAACGCAGTGTTCATCTTGCGTCATAAAAATGGTGCGGATCCCTATTGCAACACAATGGCACTAATAAAATATACCTACAGTGACATTCTAGGACGTTACACCTAAATTTAAACCAATCAAGGTTTCTAGTAAAAACAAGAACAGTCAGCAAGTTTTGGTAGGATGAGATAGAGCTGGGTAAAACATATCACTGCAGGTCTTAAGATAAATTTATTGCTATAAAGAAGAGGGAGCTGAAGATTTAGAAAAATGTTGTGTCTAATAATAGGTCTCTACATGTAAAATGACTTTGGAGGTAGAGTCCGATTATCTAGAGGAATCTGTTAAACCTAAAGCATTTAGGGCCTACATCTAAATCGATGAGATTCTAATTGTCTCCAGAAGTACAGACAGTTGCCTCAAAAATTCATCATTCACCTTCTCTCTCTCTCTTTCTCTCTTTTTTATGAGTTTTAATTTATTAGAAAAAGGAGAAAATCTCACGTACACGAAAAGCAAGAGAAGCAACCACCTTATTGGGGTTGAAATCTAAAAAAGTTAACACAGTCTACAAGATTAGAGGATGAGAAATTGGGAACAAATGATACAACCCAATCTAAGAAGGCACTCAAGAAAGAAGACTTTAGCTGGTACACTAGACTTGTGCTCCTCAAAAAGACATTGATTTCTTTCTCTTCAAATGCTCCACATTTGTAAAGTAGAGATGACTTTCCATATGGTCTTTTTGGATTATCACGCCTTATGTTTGCTCCGAAGATCAATTGGGTGATGTTCTCACCAAACCACCTCGTACCTCCTTTCAACGATTCTCCAACAAGTTGGGCATGTTTGATTTGTATGCCCCAACCTAAGGGGGAGTGTTAAGAGTTGTTATATTTTATATTACCTTTTTTAATCTTATAGCTTAAGGGTATTCTTGTAATCTTGTTGTATTTACCCTAATATAAATATGTGCTACAGTGAAGGGACTTACAGGAATAGTCCTAAACCTTTTTTTACATTCTGTGTTTTCTCTCACTTTACTCTCTCCTTTGACCTTTTACAATTTAACTCCCCTAATATGTGTTTTCTTTGCAAAAGCCACAATTACTAAAAATAAACAATACACTGACACTTCGTTTTTTTTTAATAAGTAAACAGGATTCCTTTATCCCTGCTTTTAGCATTCTTTAACCAAAAATACCATGCTCTGATGCTATAAGTTACCATATAAGAACATTTAAATTTCAAAATAAAATGGGAAAGTGATAATATTTTAATGCTCGAACTTTTGGTTGTTCGATAAAGAGGGCACACATTTTACAAATGGATAAACAATCACCAAGGAATTGATACAAATCACACTATCTATATAAAATCAAACAGAAATAACCATAACAACTAAAATCCTTCACGTATATAAGCAAGGAGTAGTAGTGATTTATCAAGTTCTATGCAGAGGTTGAATTTGGCATGGAAATTAGTGGATTCGTTTGATACAACTTTTTGGATGATGCTTTTTGCTTTTTGGTTGAAAAAATATTCTGATATAACATAAAGGTGAAAGTAATTTTTAGTGTTTAGTGTTTTTTTAGATAAGTCAATAGAATATATCATAAGTGCAGAGGGGCGCAACCCTTAGTACACAGGAAGTATACAAGGGGGACTAGGGAGAGAAAGAGAAGAAAGAAAGAAAATCTACAAAGCTAATGACCCGTGGGGCAAGCCAGCCTGTAGTCCAAGTATAGAGAGTAAAAAGAAAAAAATGGAGGAGCTCCTCTCGAGACCTTGACGAGTCCTTGAAACATCTATTGTTACGCTCCCTCCAAATGCACCACATAATACAATGAGGGACCATTTTCCAAACAATGGCGCTCCTCGCACGACCTCCCGTCCACCAACTCGCAAACAACTCCTTGAGGGAGCGAGGCATAACCCAACACAAGCCAAACCGAGCAAAGAAGGCATTCCACAAACCACTTGTTGCCGCACAATGAAGAAGAAGATGATCAACCGACTCTCCTTCTGTTTCACAAAGCCAGCATCTGTTCACCATAACCATACCCCTCCTCCCAAGATTATCCAATGTAAGGATCTTACTACGAACCGCCGTCCAAACAAAAAACGCCACTCTAGGAGGAGCCTTGGATCTCCAAACGCTCTTCCATGGAAAAGAGAGCGACCCGCAAGGCGAGAGCGCTCTATAGTAAGACTTAACCTCAAAAAGACCCTTATGCGACGGCACCCACCACAACTTATCTATCCCTTCCCCTCTCAACTTACAAAGCATACAAGCATCTATAAAACGAGGCCAACTCCTCCACCTCCCAATCATGAAACAGCCATGTGAACTGGATATTCCACTGGATGGGACCATTAGACCGCTCCACACTATCCGCAATGGAAGCCTCCTTGAAACTAGCAATGCTGAACAAGCCTGAAAACACCTCTTTGAGAGCCCTATCCCCACACCAAACATCATCCCAAAAGCGGATCTTTAAGCCTTCACCAGGATCAAACTTAAAGAACCTGCTAAAATTTTACCACCCCATACAAATAAATTTCCACAAACCTACCCCGTGCGAGTCAGAAATGACTCCCGAGCGCCATCCCTCCCAAACCGCCCCATACTTAGCCACCAAAACCGATCTCCACCAAGCTCCCTCCTCATGAGCAAACCGCCACAGCCACTTCCCCAACAGAGCTTGATTAAACCGTCTCATATTCCTAATCCCTAATCCACCCTCGTCAATGGGAGAACACACCTTATCCCACTCCACTAGATGAAACTTAAATTCATCGTTCATCCCCCCCCAAAGGAAGTCCCGTTGGATCTTCTCTATATGCTTAGCCACATCAGCAGGGATAGGGAACAAAGACGACATATAAGTAGGCATATTTGATAAAGTACTTTTTATCAAAGTAATCCTACCCCCCTAGAAAGATACAACCTTTTCCAAGGGGCCAATCGCCGCAACATCAAGTCCTCCAACCCCGCCCACGTAGCTTTGAGCTTGAAAGAAGCCCCCAAAGGTAAACCCAAATACTTCAAAGGCACTTCACCAGACCCGCAGCCCAATAAACCAGCTAGCTGCTCCACATTATCCAAAGGGCCAACCGGAACCAAAGCCGACTCAGATAAGTTAACCTTCAAACCAGCTACAGCTTCAAAGCAAACAAGAAGGGCCCCTATATATGGCGTATTTGACTAGCAGTCACCCCGCAAAAGATCAAGGTATCATCTGCAAAAAGGAGATGGTAGACAGTGACCCGATCCGGCTCACTTGAGCCCACAGAAAAGCCCGAAATCAGTCCCCTAGAGGTAAAGGCTCTAAGCATCCTACTAAAAGCCTCCATCACCAAGACAAAGAGGCTTATTTCTATTTAGTGTTTGGAGTTGTTTGTTAATGCTTTGCTTTTTTGCTAAAATACAAAAAGCTTCCAAACGAGGCCAGTAACATCAACAATTTTATATGATAGTGATGAGAACCATGTTTATTCAAACAGAATAATGCTGTATTGCAAGCAATTGCTTTGGTAACAGAAACAAGAACACGCAGTATATCAGCTTCTTGCATAATATTTAAAATAGTAAAAGAACTCAACATGCAAATTGGTCAAGTTCCATGCTTAGGTCAAAGAACTCAGCACGGAAATTTGTAACATCATATTTACATATGATGGTGATGAGAACCATGTTTTTTGTGACAGAAGACTGCTAAACAAGAAACAAAAGGTACAGAATCAGCTTCTTGCACAAGATTCAATGCAGTAGAAACTAAACTACTTTCACAAAGCAAAGCACAAAGGTATCGTTAACTGAAAAAAAAATTTTAAAAAAAAAGGTGTTTTGGGTCCAATAACATTTAAATGAAATATTTTACAAGATAATTGAACAATCTTTCAAATGTTTATTGAGTGGAACATTGAAACAATCATCTCCAAACAAGTCAACGACCAAAAAAGATTTTATTTATTATTATTTTTTTTAAAAAAAAAAAGGAAGCAAATATCTTCATATGTTGATGATTGAAGCACATTGCAAACAAAATACCTGCTGAAAATCCTTAAGTGCGTCTTTGAACTTCCCCATGGAAAGATAAGCAGCACCACGCCTGTAATAGCCCTGTAAAAATAGAAACCAATCATAATACAATCACAAATATTAAATTGCACAGCTGCCACTTAAATTTTAGGATGCCAAGCATGCCTTCGAATATTTAGGATCAACTTCAACAGCCTTTGATGCATCCTGTATGGCACTTCCATATTCCTCAAGTTTAATGTGTGCGAATGCACGGTTGGCCCAATATACAGCATTCTGATCGTTCAGTGCAATGGCTTGCGTGTATAGATCAATAGCTTGGGCATATTTGTGGGCTGAAAAGCAAATTGACAGGATTAGAACATATATATATATATATAAAATAAAAAAAAAAGATTAACCCAAAGGGGTTGTCCTAGTGGTTGAGGCTTGTGGTCTTAGGGAGTATCATCCCATAGATCCCAAGTTCAAGACTTGCTATGTGCAAACTCCCCCTTGGGGCCACACTCCCTGGTGTAAAAGCTAGAGATCTACCCTAATCTATGTAGAGAAACTTCCGAGGGTGAGGTGCACAGGTCCGAAGTTTACTCTGTAAGGGTGGATCCGAAGGACCCTACCTTGTCGAGGTTCCCCATCATAAAAAAAAATAAAAAATAAAAAAACAATTATGACACAGAGAGTGCACACTGCTGAAAGAAATAGGCCAACACAAATATCTTTCTCAAGAGTGGTTCTACCTGAAATTACTTGTGCGTAAATTGAGGAAACCATATTTAACTGTGGCAAAAATGGCTGCTCAAAGAATTTGAATCCAATTCGATGAGTTTAGATTGCCTTGATATTCTATTTATTTTTTATGAAAACAAAGATAAGAGGATGGTGCATTGCTGTAATACATACTCTTTTTAATAACACACACACTTATACGACTAACAAGTAACCTAAGAAGCAGAATGCAGAAATATCAATACCTTTGAATGCTTCATTTGCTAGGACCTTTACTTCTTCAGCACGCGAAATGTTAGAATTTTCAGTATCCATAATGGGCATAACCTTTGGCGCCTACGAGAAGTCAGGTTGAGTTTTAGTAGATAATAGATTTCATGGCCATCCTATCATCCTCTTTCTTTAATGCTATAATGCTTAACCTGCTCCGTAAGAAAAATAAGAAACACTAAATTAACTAACCATTTTGCATTCCCCTAATATGCCAGGGAGTACTGGAGTAACTAGTATAATTTTAGATAATATAGAAGAAGCCAATCAAGGTATCAATGACCAAAAAAATATGATTAAAAGCCAACAGAGTCGCTGCAATCAACTAAACATTAGCAAGTTGTCAATGTCAAGTTGGACTTACTAAATACCAAAAAAACAAATGTCAATATCTTGACACAAAATCAGTGAGGAAAAGGAACTATAAAACAAACAAATATATAACACTAAAGTGCTGTTCATCCAACCATTATGTGATTAAACTGTGAATCACAGGTCATAAGTTTCATACAAGAAATTTGAAACTCTGGAAAAAGGTTGTCACAACCACTGCAAACATAAGCAGCACATGTAATAGCACAATTTGACACTGCAAGGTACAAGTTCACTTTGCAAGGTACAGGTTCACTACTTGCAGCAATTTCCTTCCACACGTCCACATATATGGCCAAAAAATGTTCAATCCTTTTGGATGATATTTTTCCGAATATATAATAGAAACTTTATTGCCAAAATCACTTCTCAGGAATGGGTGAAGGGGACAGGAAGTTAATGAATGACAGAAGGCCAGAGTGGAAAGTGTGGTTCGCTTTCTATGGAGATATGAAAAACGAAGCACAGGCCATGGAAAGCATTGATTGGAAGTAGAGGGCAGAGCTTTAAGTATGCAGTAGGGCCAAGCCTTGATGGATTTCTGCCTGACATGAATCATGTTGAACTCTAGTACAATAAGCGTACAAAAAAGAGAGTCCCTTGAAGAATCAAAATCTGAGGCTCACAATCAAGAAGATGAGCAAGAAGCACCATTAAGAGCAGACATCCAACAATACAAACACCCTCAATAAAGAAGAATTAATCAACAAAATAATACGCTTCAACCACCCAAAATTTTGACTGTTGTGTTCCATCCAAATAATACACATAAAGCACCTGCTTTTCAAATGTTAAAACTATAATTGCGGCCAAACTTCCCTGCCTAACACATCATTCAGTAGCTAGACAATCCTTATACCATACACAATCTGTAAAAAAAATTATAAGTATGACCAACTGGACTTCCTCTCTCAAGTTTCCATACACAAATTAACGGTCTCACAAGAATAAGAAAGTACTAGCCAAGGTATAGTATCAGAAAGTCAACTCGTGAAAAGGTCGCATTCTTCTGAGCACAAGCCAGTAAGCAACTTATTTTTCAGGAAAAAGAATATATATATATATATACACACACACACACACTAAGGATATGTATGGTGTGCTAAAAACAAACCCAAAGCACACATTGAAACAAGTCGTACTTATTTGCAATTGCATGAAATGTTGATTACTGTTTTCTCACTACACTTCTGTATGACACAAATAACTCAAAACAAGTGAAGCTTAATGCAGGCTGAAATAAAAAAAACCCACACAAACAGTACAATTTTCATTTAATAAAACATAAATTGGTGATCAAATTTCATATGCATCAAATTTTTTTCATAAGCTAAGAAACACTCAACAGTACTAGTTTAAATCAGTTTGCACTCATGCTCTATGCAATAGCGCCAAAAAACAATTGAAGCTTCGATTTTTCTTTTATCTGGGAACTGAGAAAGTAAGCACTTCCAACAAAATTAATTCTAATACAATAACCTAGGCGGTTAGGCCGCTGAAGGTCACCTTTTTTACTGAAAAATCCAAGACCCACATGACCCTTAAGATTCAAAAATCAATCGTTTTAACAATTCCCTATCTCAGCAACCAAAGGCAAATATAATGCAATGAAACCAAAAAAGTACTCTTTCTTTCATTTTTCTTAGAAACCAAACAGAGAATTAAGTCAGTGGGAAGAAAAATAGTGAGGACAGCGACAACCAAGTACCTGAGATAAGAACCTATTGTATTAGCTGAGAAAATCCGACCTCGCTAGACTCAGTGAGAAGGAGTTGGAGGGAAGGAAAAACCCTAGTTCTGCGAAGTAATATCTATTATATATGTACATTTGTTTCTCAAGTTTGGAGGGTGTTGGATGTTGAAAATAATTGGATACGTATGGGAAAGCTCTGGAATCTTTATGACTTCAAAAAACCAAAATAAAATAAAGGGAAAAATTATAAAAATAATAAATAATAAATAATAAAAATAATAAAAAAAAAACTTCAAACTACTCGTAGTTTGCAATATAGTCATCTAATGTTGAAAAGATAATAAAGTAGTCTTTTAAACTACTAAAATATATCAAAAATACTAATTTTTTATATTCTTATATTACCCCTACTTTTTTTAACAAATAAAATAATAAAATAATTATAAAAAAATTAAACAATTTTTAAAAAATACAAAAAAAAAAAATTGGAATAAATAAATAATTAGTCACTGTAGTTGGTCTAAATTGTAAACTGCTTCATGTCGTATTAAAGTAAAATCAATGAACGAATAAAAAAAAAAGTTAACAGAATTTGACTCTAGGGACTTTTTTTTTTTATTTTGGAATATCTTAAGAACCATACATTTGATTTTACTTTAATACGACATGAATAGTTACTGTAATTGGTCTAAATTATTTATTTATTTGAAAAAACATTTTTTTTGCATTTATTTGTTTTTTTTTTTTGTATTTAAAAAAAAAATGTTTGGTTTTTTTTACAATTATATATTTGTTAAAAGAATAGGGTATTATAGGAATATAAAAGATAAGTGGCATTTTTTATACATTTTAGTAGTTTTGGGGCTATTTTATTACCTTTTGAACATTATGGGCTATATTACAAACAACCGATAGTTTTGTGGGATTTTGTATATTTTTCCCTAAAATAAAACAAAACAATTTTTTTTTTTTTTGGTTCGTTATAATAATTTGGGATAATTATCTTTTTTTCCCTATAATTACAACGTATTTTCACTTTGCCCCCATGAACTACTATCCTTACTACCCGACTCCATGAACTATCATTTTGTGTCAAAAACCTCTAATTTCGTTAGTCAAAGGCTTTAACTCAGACGGTCTACTGGTCACTTTGCCCCTATGAACTACAATTTATTGTTACTTTGCCTCATGAACTATAATGCATTGTCACTTTGTTTCCATGAACTACAATGCATTTTCATTTTGACAGTCTAAGCTAATGCCTTTAACTGATAGAAGTGGGATTTTGAACACAAAATGATAGCTCATAGAGTCGAGCAATATAGTTGATAGTTTATGGAGACAAAGTGAAAATACGTTATACTTCATAGGAGAAAAAGGTAATTACTCCTAATAATTTAGAATTAGCATAAAAAGTGAGAAGTGTTTTTGGTGAAATTTATAATTGAAATATTTTTCTGTTTTGAAAAGTGTTTTTAAACCATTGTCAAGTAAGGTCTTTCCTTTTTACTTATTTTTAATGTAAAATAGGTGATAAATATTTTGTAACTTCATTGATAATAAGAAATATATATATATATATATATAAACTTCCCTTTTTCTAGAGGTAAATTATTATTATTATTATTATTATTTTAGAGAGAGAGAGAGAGAGTCAACTTTTATCATGAGACTGAAAATATCTGAAATGAAGATGACTTTAGGTTGTGACTTGACACAGACGTGTATTTATGGAGTTTCAATAAGATCATGTAAATCATGTCATCTCTTCTTCTTTTCTTTTTAACCATAAATTCTAAACTTGTGTCCAGGTTTAGTGGACTGGCATTTTTATTTTACCAAAAGATTGAGCAAAAATTTTAATCATTTTCTTTGGAACGGGAAGGAAGAGGATAACGCTGGAGCTCGTGTGGCTTGCAAAATGTTAACATTTTTAAAGAAAGAAGGGAGCTAGGTATAAAAAAAAGCTTTAGGAGTGAAATCGGGCTGCCATTATGCATCACATTTGGGGTCTCTTCGTCAAATTTTGCTCTTTGTGGAGTGAAAAAATCATTACTTATTCCAAAAGCTTAAGTTGATAGGAAAAATGTAAATTTAATTATTTAATCATTAGTTTAACAGTTACTTGGGTGAATGATAATTTGTTGAAGGGTCGTAATCATACTATTACGGCCCTTTCCATATTAGGCTAGCCATATTAGTTTTATGTATTATGTTAGCATAAGTTAGCTAACCTTATCCGTATTAGGGTTATTATATTATTTTAATAAGAGTCTTTGCTGATTCAATCCTAACTCTTTTATGTAATGTATTGAATCATCTATTTAAAAAGGGTTATGTTATGAATAAAGGCATGAAAAGAATTATTCATAAACCTTGTGTTTGAAATGTCTAAGTTCCCTTAGAATCTAAGGTCTAGGTTCTCCTAGAACCTAATTTATTCCGTTGCAAATTTAGGTTCGTAACACATAGCTTTTGGGAGATTAAGGTTCCACAGTCATGTTCTTGGTTTTGGAGAAAGTTGTTGAAGTTGAGAGTGGAGGCCAAAAAGTTTTTGAGGTTTTATATGGCTAATGGCAACAATATTCACCTATGGACTAATGGGTGCGTTGTGTTATATATGATGCTCAAATTAATCTGAAATCTAGACTCTCATCTGTAGTAAAAAATGGTCAATGGTTTTGGAGACCAGTTTGGTCTGAAGCCCTTATTGAAATTCAGAGCATGCTCTTTGTTGGGTAATGGATTAGCCACTAAATACCTGATGGGCCTCCAAGCTTATTTAAATCATATAAAGCCCATCGGTGAAAAGCACAAGCCAAAGTTAAGCCAGCTCACCAAGGGTAAAATGGGAATTCTAGTATATAGAGGCAAGCCACGTTCATTAATAAAAGTGGCATAGCCTACAACGCCGAGCTAGGCCCCACTTTCACAAGGAACATGGCCTAGCTAGTAGCGCCGAATCGAGCCATGTGTAGACGTGCCCAAAAATAAAGCAAGACCCCACATTTTGTATGAACGTGGCCGAGCTACCAATGGACTCCATGATCCCATGATCAAGAGTAACCCATGATCTCATAATCCACATTTCTAGCATTGTGCACAAGTGATCCTCAGGAATGTGGGGCCGAGAATTGAGGGACACTAACCGCTACTTATAAGACCCGAGAAAATAATTAAGTTTATTATTAATAACCTCATGGTAATCTAAATTAATTAATGAAAATGATTTAGAATAATAGATATAATAATAATGATAATATATGTGTGATAATAATATAATAACAATATCATTTAATGATGATATATTTATGTACTATAAGTTTTAAGTGATAAAAAGATTAACTAATAATAACGTTAATATGGCAATTGGTTAATAAATAAAATAGGTTAATGACATTAGAATAACAAAGTATAATAATAAGTCCTAGTGTAGTAAATAATTATGTGTATGGATAAGTTGTAGTTGAAATAAATAGTAAGGGCGAAATATGAAACTAATAAAGAATAAATTAATATGAGTTGGGGTAATATGACAAATTATAAAAAATGGTGCTTTAAAATAAAAAGGGAATCCTATCCCTTACCACATATCTTATAGTGACCCAAATAATTAACTAAGCTGAGGTACCTCAGTTAGAGGGTTAATTTGAACTTTGGGTCATTAAAGACACAAGAGGGACAATTTGGACTTTTGGATCAGACGTTCGCTAGGTTTGGCAAACGTACGCTCCTGTTTTTAGTGCTGACATACGCAGGAGGACCACCGTACGTACGCTCTGCAAATAGTACATGGATGTATGCGAGACCACACGGACATACGCTACTTTTTCGAATACCCATTGGATAATACTTAGACGTACTATACAACTTTTGGACCGCTGTGTAAATAGTACCGGACGTACACTAGGGTTGGCAAACGTCCGCTGTTTTTCTAGAGGGTTGGTAAAACCTTTTAGCTATAAATACCCCTACCCCTCTTCACTATTCACGCTCTCTCAGGCCCAAGCTGCAAAAATCCCCCTTATGAGTGTGTTTTGTGATGTTTGTGAGTTTTCGGTGCTATTGGAGAGGAGGTTCTTGGAGTTTCGCTTCAAGGAAGTAACATCGCTAAACCTGGTTCGTTTTTACATCTTTATGCTACTTAAATGTTGTCTTGTGTTGTTAGCTATAGCTTTAGCTTAAGTATGCTTTATTCTTGTTAGGACTAGCATTGTTTTGGTTTAATATGATTTCGCTTGCATGGAGGTTTCATTTTGAGTTAGAAGACCTTAAGGAACATTTTGATAGCCTTAGGATTGATTTAGAAGAATAGGAGGACAAGTGGGCAAAATGAGGTTTTCCCTGAAAACCTCGAAGTGGACATACAGTCTCGAGACCAGACGTACAATCCGAAGTATCATAGTGGACGTATGGCCACGAGCTTGGGCGTATGGTCTGAAGTATGACAGAGAACTTTATTTTAACCAACCGTCTGAAAGCTCATGTTTTCTTGTTCTAGGGATTGTTTTAAGTAAAGTTAGGACTAATAGAAGGTTTTTTATATATTTGGAAAACCCAGATCATTTGGAATACTCAGAAACGTTATATGACCCAAGTGAGTTTTAACTCACATAATGCTCATAGTTATTTTACATGCACTACATGACTATTTTGTGTACCAAAAACATGTATATTTGTAACTCTCACAATTTATACTTATTGCACATGAACTCTAGCATTTTGAGAAAAATGTTGTGCTGAATATGTTAAGAAAGTGAGACTTGTAAAAGCATGAATGTAAAATACAGATAAGATAATTTCCATCGTATGACATGGTACATTGGTACGTGTGGGATAACGGCCATGGGCTTACTATATATGTTAACCTTATGGTCAAATGTGTGTGTGTTATATGGGTCTTGGATCCAATGTATTATGGCTGGCGCAGCCTTAACGGGCGATCATTATAGGACGTACATTATTAGCCGTGCGGGCTACCCAAGGTCGGACTCGGTCGTGCCGCTAGTGTTATGTACGATAGCGTACAATATCTGGTATACCGGTGTTGTATTACAGGTCATTCGGGACAGCGCCAACCCTACTGAAAAGGGGTAATATTTTGGGTAAACCATACTGTTGAACTCTGATTGTCACTCCATATCATATGCATGTATAATATATCTATATCACATTTAAGATAAACTGTCATGATGGAATTATTGCTTACTTATCTAAAGCTTAGAGTTCATCACTAAATTGGCATGGTCATTATCTGTGTTAATATTCACTAAGTCTTAAAACTTATCCTTTTATTTTATGTTTCCCCTATCACTATGAATATCTGCGCAATTTAGCTATCCTAGAAGAAGATGCTGTCGAAGCAGACTTGGGTGATCGCATAGAATCTGATTCGGGTTATTTTTAAGGACATGGACCCGGTTTGGTTAAAGTCCATGTGGGATGATGGAGGAACCGCCCGTGCTGATATGATTAAGATTTTAATATATTTTCCTTTTCTTAAACTTAGTATTTGATCTATTGATCTTTTGTAAGACAATGTTATGATGTTATTATGGTTTGTAACCCTATTTTGATGACGGGTACATTTGGTGGTTATTTTTATGATATGAGGCTTTAGATTTACTCTCGTGTATACTTGTGTGGATGTCAAATTTCTACTCTTTATTTCCTATAGTTTTAGAAAGTCTTCCACTGAGATTTCTCGTTTCGGTGAGAAATGTTGAAATCCTTGAGTCTTGTCCAGCGAGGGATAGGGTTGGGAGACGAACTATGGGGTTAATTACTAGTTAATTGATTTACCCATCAGGTTCGTTACATGTCTAACTACCATTGGTCATTGGGATATCTTATCCCTTCAATTAAATTAAAAGAAAACAAAAGGGCAAAGCCCTTTGGTGGTTTCATGTGCAGCCCCACCTTTCTCTCTTTTCTCCTTTCTTTCCTTCTCCCTCCCCTCATCTCACGCACAACCCATTTCTTCTCCTTTTCCTTTCTTATCTCCTTTCTCCTCACTCACACCCACATGGCCAAGAGAGAGAGAGTGTGTGTAATACTCCGATAAAAATAACCCTTGTATTTTTCAATAATTTCTCTTTACAATGAACGGTTAAGGAGTTTTTAAATAAGGACCCAGACCCTTCAAGGTAACCTAGTAAACCTAAAATCCCTTAGAAAATAGAAGCCAAAACACTAAACCTCTGAGTGGACTTATACTAAGGTGGCAGACGTCTGTCCTTGTTTCTAGCGCGGACGTACGTGGGGGGACCATATGACGTACACCTTGCAAATAGTACACGAACGTACGCGGGATCACACAAACGTAAGCTACTTTTTGAAATACCCTTTGGATAATACCTGAATGTATGATACACCCTTTGGACCGCTGTACAAATAGTACCGGACGTACGCTAGGGTTAGCGGATGTCTACTACTTTTCAGAGAGTTGGTAGCACCCTCCAGCTATAAATACCCTTCGTCCCTCCCTTCTTCTTTATGCCTAACCAGAGCTTTGGCACGCCCCTAGGCTACCAGAATTGAGAGGGTCTTGTAATTTCGAGAAAATTGTGAGTTTGGAGGAGTTTTGTAAGAAGGAGCCTATGTCTTTGCTTGGTTTAGAGGTAACCCCTGGCTAATTTACATTTTTAGCATTGTTTCATTTTCTAACCTATCATTTCCTTAAAAGTGTTAATGTTTTCAAAAGAGCATTTTTAAGTTTCATGTTGTTAATATTTCTACGTTGCATGTGCTTATTTTCTAGCTTAGAGGAGGTGTAGAAGCCTATAAATACCCTAGGAATCATGTACCATTTGAAACCTAGGCAGTGTGCTTAACTCACTGAGTGGACATACGCCATCGGGGCCAGACTTACGATCAATGGGCAAAGCACCAGTTTTAAGTTTTGCACGTGTACGCTTTAGCTTAGCCACCTTTTTGGGTTAAATAAGGCTTAAAATAATGGTGTCTTGTATCCGTTATAATAGGATTTATCTTTGTTGGAGGAATCGCTCGAATGTGTGAGGTAAGTGAACACTTACAACCTTTTTACTTAAAACGTGGGATATGTCAGTTGACTGACCACAAGTATGATATGAGCATGCCTATTTTTGTAAATACTTAGTAATTGCATTATAAATTGAATGTTAAGATGCATCGTATGATATGGTACGCTGGTACGTGTGGTATAAACGGTCATGGGCTTACTATATAGACTTCATACTATGGTCAATGTGTGTATGTGGGGGCTTTGGATCCAATGGTTTCATGATCAAGGTGTAGCCATTCCCAATGGATAGTCACTATAAGACGGACATCATTAGCGGTGTGGGCCACCCGAGGTTGAACTTGGTTGTGCTGCTAGTGTTATGTACGATAATGTGCAATGGTTGGGGTACGAGCATTGTACTATAGGTCCCTCGAGACAAAACAAACCCTACTGAGAATGGGAAAAATCTCGGATAGACAATACATGAGAGTTTTGACCTATAAAACACTAATCTTTCCTGCATTAAAATACTTAGGCAGTTATCGTCGGTGGTACTCCATAATCTTTAAAAACCTAAAACTCTACTAAATGGTGTATTAACAAAGGTAATACCCCTTTTTGATTCTTGCTCAAATTGCACGTTTACTTTCGTTTAATCAAGGCTCATGTCATACATATGTTGTAAGGTTTGCTTACTAAGTCTTTAGACTTACACTGTTATTAGTCTTTTAGGGAATTTGACTCTACACTCTGGGATTGGCATGATTGCTACTACTCGAATGGTTTAGGACTTGCTTAAAGATACAGGTTTGATGTCATTATTATATAGTTGCTCCATGTCTTTGTTTTGGTGATATGTAGTTAACTATGATTTATTTCACCTTCCTATTCATTTACTCTGATGATGCTAGAGGGGCGATTCCCCATTGAGTCACAAGTTGGCTTATCTGGGGTAATTACCAGTAACTTTGCCAAATTAGCCAAGGCTAATTTTGGGAGCGTTACAGTATGGTATGAGAGCAATGGTCTTGCCGACCGGAGCAGATAATCTGAGAATAGGCTGCAATACCTTAGGATTGATCTTAAAAGAATGGAACATAGGATAGATTTGAGTCCCCTGCTTGTGGTTTGACTGAGGTGCGGGCTGCGGTAATAGCCCTTTTGATTGCTTGACTTGGAGATGAACTGGGTCTCCTGTTCCACGTTATAGGCACTTGATCCTGCTTATACTCAAATGCGCGATGGATGTTGACGCTAAGCAACTATGCGAGAATGGTCGGCTGAATTCAGGCCTTATGCCCCTGGATACCAACTGATAAGAGACAAATATTACATATTTGGACCCCTTAATTTATATTAGTTAATCATTTAACTGTGTCATTATCTAATGTTTTGTGTTAGATTTGTATTTAAGTGTTTTGTAGGTTGTTGAAGAGAAACTGTATCTTAAAAGGAAAAATTGCAAAGTCTTGGAATAAAGCATACTTTGAGAAGACCTAGAGGATGTGGTTAAGTTTAACCAAATCAAAGAAAGGATAAATTTGGAATTTCTCTAATTGGAGTCAATTTTGGATTGGATTCAAATTCAGATTCTGCACATGTTTCAATATTTTGACTATAACTTTCCACTTAGTTATCTGATTGAGGTGATTCTAATGACATTGGAAAGCTAACTCAAAACTATACAATTTATTATGAAATAGGATTTTTCCAATTCAAATGTTTACTATGCCAAAATCATCCCGCAATATGAGAATGCAAATTTGGACGAATCATATTCCGATTTCAAACTTCTATTTGGGTTGGGAGACTGACCTCTGAATTATTTAGGTTTACTAGGGCTTCTAAGACTTTTCTAAGCCTATAAATAGACCTCTTTGTATTCAAGGAAGATAGACAAGCCTGGAGACAAAAATTCATAGCTTTTTCTCTTTAGTTTAGTTTATGATTTATTTTTATGTCGGGCTAATTTCCAACTAAGGTTGGAGATGAAGCATCACCTATGAAGTCTTTATTGTCCGATTTTATGGTTTAATATTTTAATTATTTTACTTCTTTTCAATGCGTGGAATAATTATTGGATATCTTGTTGTAATTCAATGATACACTTGATGATTTAGGATAATTTTACACAATTGATTGCTTGGTTTTATATGCCTAAAAATTGGATAATTCCTGTGATTTGTTTTTCGGATACATTTGGTGTTTCAATTAAATTTGGATTCCTTTTGTGATTTTTGCAATGAATAGATACATGAGATGATTTTGATTAATTCTTTGAAGCATAGTAAAACATACATAAGATTTAATTTGTGAGAACTTCGGATTAATATTTATGAACATGAAATATGTTATGATTTGGTGAGTGTGGATTCCGCATCCTTAGTACTTTATCGTTTGTTTTATTTTATTTATTTTATGTTTAGTCTTTTCATTTTAAAAAATCTAATTCAAAACTCCTTTTGGAACTAGATTAGGATTTAATTAGTTTAGATATAAATTGATCTTTCAAAAATACAGTTCTCTGTGGGTTCGACCTCGCACTTGCAATCCATTAAACTATAAACGATTCGTGCACTTACGAGTTAAATAAATTTGCACAACAAGTTTTTGGCGGCGTCGAACCCACAGAGAATTGTATTTTTGAAAGATTAATTTATATCTAAACTAATTAAATCCTAATCTAGTTCCAAAAGGGTTTTGAATTTGGGTTTTGAAAATTAAAAACATAAACATAAATTAAATAAAATAAAACAAACGATAAAGTACTAAGGATGCGGAATCCACACTCACCAAATCATAACAACATATTTCATGTTCATCAATATTAATTCGAAGTTCTCACAAATTAAATCTTATGTGTGTTTTACTATACTTCAAAGAATTAATCAAAATCATCCCATGTATCCATTCATTGCACAAATCACAAATGGAATCCAAATTTAATTGAAATACCAAATGTATCCGAAGAACAAATCACAAGGGATATAAAACCAAGCAATCCATTATGTGAAATTATCCTAAATCATCAAGTGTATCCTTGAATCACAACAAGATATCGAAGAATCATTCCACACATTGAAAAGAAGTAAAACAATTAAAATATTAAACCATAAAATCGGACAACAAAGACTTACGTGAAAGTATTGTTGTTCTTCATAGGTGAGGCTTCATCCCCAATCTTAATTGGAAATTAGTTCGACATAAAAACTAAACTAAAGAGAAAAGTTGTGAATTTTTGTCTCCAAGCTTGTCTATCGTTCTTGAATGCAAATAGGTCTATTTATAGGCTTAGAGAAGTCCTAGAAGCCCTAGTAAACCTAGATAATTCGGAGGTTAGTCTCCTAATCCAAATATAAGTCTGAAATCGGAATAGGATTCGTCCAGATTTACGTTCTCATATTGCAGGATGATTTTGGTATAGTAAACGTCCGAATTAGGCAAATCCTATTTCACAATAAATTGTATAATTTTGAGTTATCTTTTCAATGCCGTTAAAATCACCTTAATCAGATATTTGAGTGGAAAGTTATAGTCAAAATACTAAGACATGTGCAGAATCTGAATTTGAATCCAATCCGAAATTGTCTCCAATTAGAGAAATTCCGATTTTATCATTTCTTTGATTTGGTTAAACTTAACCACATCTTCTAGATTTTATCAAAGTATGCTTTCTTTCAAGACTTTGCAATTTTCCCTTTTTAGATGCAGTTTCTCTTTAGCAATCTACAAAACACTAAAACATAAATCTAACACAAAACATTAAATAATGACACAGCTAAAAGATTAACTAATGTAAATTAAGGGGTCCAAATATGTAATATTTGGCTCTTATCAATAATCATATTGGGAAGTAGACGAACTAGTCATATGGTCATTGGAGCCAGAATCGATAATTCATGGGTCACTAGTGGAAGATAAAAGACAGTGAGATGCAGCACATGATTGAGCAAGAGTAGCAGTGGAAGAGGTAGATGCATGCTAAGCCAAGAAAAAACCTTATAGAGCAATGGGAGGTCAGAACCACCCAAAATCTGTGTACGAACCGACTTATACTTAGGTTTCAAGCCAAGAAGGAACCGAACCACATCCACGTCTTGATGTTTCTTTTCCATTTTCTTCAAGTCAGTAGAGAGTGGTTGATACATGTCTCTTTCCTTACAAATGGTTACAACCTGATTATAGTACTCATCGATAGTTTGGGTACCTTGCTCAAGCCCAAAGTATTGTTTACATATCTCATAAATCCGAGTGATGTTCCCAGTACCAAAATATATATGCGCAAGATGATCCCAAATTGCTTTAGCAGTAGGAAGATAGAGACACGAGAATCCAATGTGAGGCTCAATACTGTTCAACATAAGATATATAATTTGATTGTCGACCTAGTTCCAAAGGCTTGTGGAGCTATTTTCAGGGGGTTTTCTAATTGTAAATGAGAATGTAGACATTTCCCTCTCAAGTATACTTCCATAGATCATGACCAATAAACATAATTTTTTTCCATTTAGTTTCACATGTGTCATAGGAGCAAGAACCATAGAAGCAGAAGTAATTAAATCTGGGTTAGGAGCCATAATATGGTGACAATCCTGATCAATATAAAAGACAAACTACAAGATCCCACCAAATAACAAAATACAACATAGACAGAGGCAAAAACTCATAAAACAGCCCCAAATCGAAGCAACACCAGCTGAAAGTGTGACAACCCACATGGGCAAATCAATTCATTAGTAATTGATCCCATGGCTCGCCTCCCAGCCATGTCTCTCGCGAAACAAGACTCAGGGATTTCAACGTTTCTCGTCGTAACGAGAAAGCTGCAGCGGAAGACATTACTAAGACTATGGGAATATATATAGTAATTGAAACATCACACAACATGCATCAGAGAAAATATAATAATATCAACGCCATCATATAGATAATCACCAAATGTACTGGTCATCAGACCATCATCAAGTAGGGAGTACAAACCAAAATAAACATAACATCATTGATATGGATCAGATAGCTTCAGAGTTCATAAGGACGAACATGAATGATGTAAGCGTAAAGACACCCTGGAGGATGGTGAAGCACTCACAAACTCGCAGGACAGTGGAGGACAGTCCGGACGGCCCTCCAGCCTGTTCGAACCCGTAGCTTACCAGGAAGGACCCCGAACGCTTCGTTCGAAGGCTGTTTGATCCCCGTATGGACAAAATGGTTATATTATTGCATTTTATCACTTTTAGTAGTTCTCATCTAGACGGTCACTTAACCCATCTGGATGCGTAGCCGTGTTTTGGCTTAAACCGACTTTCTCTTTACTTTTCTTCTAGGATTTGTAATCCTAGTTTATTTCAGTCTCCTTTTATGTTTTAACTTCTAGGCCTATAAATACAGGCTTAGAACCTCTAGAAAAGATAGTTTATTATATTATTTGATTTCGTTAATAAGAATACTCAGAGTTGAGTTTCTTCGTTATTTTCCTTTAAACTATATATAGCATCTATTGTTTAGAGAAGATTTCTTTGATCTTGTGATAGTCTCATAATCTTAGGAATATTTATCCCTTTTACTTGCTGAATTCTTGATTATCATGTTCTATCGCTGCATCAATTGGTATCAGAGCCTAGTCTCTTTCCATGGCACCAGTCACAAGGGGAAGGGGTAATCACTTTGCACACTTGGAGGACGTGAATAGTCGCAAAGAACCAGTTCGAAAAGAACAACTGGCGGCCTTTCAAACACACTCGGAGGCACAATTTGTGAGCTTGAGGGAACAAATTGAAGCCCTCACAAAGCAAATGTCCATTGAGAGTGGTCGAAACAAACGTCAGCACATACCCTCACCGCACGAATCGGATGAAGAAGACGCACATGGGGAGGATGAAGACAAAAACCCTTTTACGGAGCGCGGAGTGCACGGACATCAACTGCTTTTACAAGCTCAGGCCAATCGGTGGGAATCCGGTTTCAAACTCGATATTCTGGAATTCAACGGGGGTCTTCAACCCGAGGAATTCTTGGATTGGATAGCGACAGTTGAAGAAGTTCTTGAATTCAAGGGGGTACCTGAAGATCGACGAGTTTCTTTGGTTGCAACCAAATTCCAGGGACGAGCTGCGGTGTGGTGGCAGCAACTAAAGCAATCAAGGACTCGGCTAGGCAAATAAAAAATCAACAGATGGGAGAAACTGTTGAAACACATGCGGCTGACCTTCTTACCATACAATTATACCCAACCATGTATCAACGACTGTAGAATATAAGCCAAGGTTTGAAGACCGTGGATGAGTACACGGAAGAGTTCTATAAATATTTGACATGGGTTGATTTAGCAGAGACAGACGATTGATCGTACCAAAAATAGTACTCGCCAATTGCACGAATTGTTTGCAGTGAAGTGGTTGTGCAATTGCGAGTGTCGAATCTCACAGAGAACCGTGATTGTTAATGTTAGGTCGTGAATCAACCTCAGACGGGCCCTGAAGTTCGCTGGCCCAAGTAAGCTAAAGCCCGAGAACGTCTCAGGCCTCGAACATTCGAGACCTCTTCTCGGATGTTCGAGAAGCCTAGCTCAAAGCCTCAAACTCGGATTCGAGATACATGTCCGAGGCCTCCGGGACCCACGTGTCCGAGGCCTCCAAGATCTTCTTGTTCGAGACCTCCAAATCCGAGCCCTCACATCCGAGACCTTGGAATTTAGGGATCGGGGATCTAAATCCATTTGAATTCAAATAGATATGATCTTATCTATCCAATTCGAATGTTGAGAGCCTGGAAATACGGAATTAATACTCTATTTGCAGGAATTTGAAATTCAAATTCCAACGACCGAATCCTACCTTGATCTCCGTAAATCAAGGGACGAATAACTACTCAAATCCCTCAATAACAGACTGCCACGCAGCAAATCAGGGAAGAGTCAGTCACCAGTTAGGGAACTACCACTTCATGTCTATATAATGAAATCTCTACCTCACATTTTGGTAACGCAACTCTAGCACACTTTACGCTTTTGTTGTTTTCTTATCACTCTCAGGAAAATACTGACTTATGCATTGGAGTGGCCCCGCAGGCTCACCCCCGGTCTCTCTTCGATCCTATTGTTTTCTCCATTGTGCAGGCACTTCACTTTTGGGATATTTTCGTCAAGAGACCAGCGAGCGTGCCACGTCACCAATCGAAAACTGTGCATCAACAGTTTGGCGCCGTCTGTGGGAACGTTGATTCTTCAATCACTTCTCATTCATACAAAATCCGACATGGTGAATACACGCTCTTCACACCCTCTGCAGCCTCACTCGCTGCAGCCTCGTCCGTTGCAACCGCCCCCTAGCGCTTCTGGGGCATCCAATAGCCCAGAATTGGCAGAGTTTTTGAGGAACATGGCGGAATCAATGGAAGTCCTCAGGAAGCAGAATGAGGAGCTCAACACTCGGCTCACATTGGTCGAGGCACGGAGCAGTCAGAAGGAAAGGGAGCGCAAGGAACGGCGCTAGAAGGAAAGGCGTGATAGAGTTCGCAGGGAGAAGCGGCCCGTTAATCCTCACCAAGAGGACAACGAGAGCACGGTTCAAGGGGATCGTAGAACGATCCAAGACGAGGAACACCACGACAAGTCTCGCCGTGTGGAAATCGAGAATGGTGGATCACGCCAGGAGAGGTCTCGACTTGAGAAATCTCATGATGAAGGATCTCATCGAGATGGACGTGAGGGAGAGAAGTCTCGACGGGAGAAATCTCAACATGAAGGGTCTCATCGGGAAAGGCGCGAAGGTGAGAAGTCTCATTGATCGAGACGACACCATGACGAGACTCGGCACAGCCTCCACAAGACGAAGATGAAGGATCTGGAGGACAAGTATGCTCGGATTCTTCACCGAATTGATGGGGAGGATCCGCACCTCACGGCATGGGACATGCTAGAAGACGAGAGCCTCCCATTCACTGAGCGGGTCAAAGCGTATCCTATGCTTGACAAATTCAAAATGCCTCGGATAGAGAAGTATGACGGAAGCGGAGATCCGCAGGCTCACTTGGAAGCATTTCGAGAACATCTCATCTTGCATGGCACTCCCGACGAGATTGCATGCAGAGCTTTCCCCCTAACTCTAAAAGGAGTGGCGAAGGATTGGTTCACTGAACTTCCCTCAAAGTCGGTAGGCACCTTTAAGGAACTAGGACGCTTGTTCCTGACACAATTTCTTGCGACACGAAAAAGAAAGAAGAGCGTCACTTGCTTGTTGACTCTGCGCCAGGGATGGGAGGAATCCCTGAAAGACTTCATGCTTCGCTTTAACAAAGAGAAGCTCGGAATGGATAGCCCAGACGATAAGACAATGCTCAACACCTTGATGCAGGGTGTAAGAGCCGAAGGGCCGTTAATGGCGGAGATTGGGAGGAAGAATACCCAGAAGGTTACTCTCCCATAGTTCATGAAGTTGACCGAGGAGTTGATTCATCAGGAGGAATTGGTTGGAACACTCCTTAAAGCTCAGACACTGGAAGAGCAAGCCCAGCAGGAAGGCAAAAAGGCCTTGACGGCACCTAAGCCAAAGGAAGAAAAGAATTCCCGGAAGGGGGAAAAGAAGTCGGGATCGCTTTTTTCCAAAAGTGAGACTCAGAAGACAGAACGGCCAAAGTTCCAGCATGACGCCTTCACCCCCTTGAACGCCAGCTTCACCGAAGTGTTCATGGCCATAAAGGGAGATCCAGCATTCAGGTGGCCACCAAAGATGAGAGCAGACCCCTACAGGCAGAATCGAAATAAGTTTTGTGAATACCATGAGGATCATGGACATTTAATAGAAGATTGTAGGTCTCTTTGCCGAGAAATTGAGAACTTCGTGCGAAATGGGAAGTTGGTCAGATTCCTTGCGTAGGAACGGGTTCGAGAAGCGAATCAACAAGGACGCCAACTAGTGGAAGGAAATCAAGAAGGTCTCAGGCATGCTGGACAGAGGCGCCAAGACTAGAATCCGAGAGAGGACCAGTATAATCGAGAAGAGGAGTAGAGGCCTCTCCAGAATCAGGAAGTAGTCCGAGAGATCCATACCATCTTGGGCGGAGTTGCCGGTGGTGGGGAGTCTAACTCGGCCAGGAAGGCATATGTGAGAAGTATGCATGACAAGGTGTTTTCCCTACACCGACCCATGAAGGCAGCCAAAACGGATTCTGTGTTGCTATCTTTTTCGGAGGAGGATGCTCGCGGGGTTGTAATGGCCCATGACGACGCTTTAGCTAACCTTGACAGTTGCCAACCACGGGATCCATCGAATCCTGGTCGACAACGGGAGCTCTGCTGATATCCTGTATTGGCCAACTTTCCAACAGATGAGAATTGATCACGACAGGATCAAACCGTTCGGGTCTCCGCTAGTCGGATTTGGCGGAGACGTAGTATACCCCATAGGGATCATTCCCTTACTGGTAACAGCAGGAACAACACCTAGGCTATCCACTATGATGGTGGATTTCTTGGTGATCGACCGATCCTTCGCCTACAATGCAATCGTTGGTCGACCAGCATTGAACAAGTTAAGGGCTGCTACCTCGACTTACCACCTTATGATGAAGTTCCCAACAGAGGAAGGGGTTGGAGTAGTACGGGGTGATCAACTCACAGCACGGAAGTGTTACAACATTTCCATGAAGAAGATCTCAGACCCGACCACACTCACCATGGCCTCGGTGTTTGGGAGAACCAGCAGAGCCACTCGAGGAGGTGTCGGTAGGAGAAGGAAGAGTCCTACAGATAGGGACGTGTCTTTCCCAAGAAATTCAAGAAGGCCTCGTGAATTTCCTCCACAGGAATATGGAGGTATTCGCTCGATCACATGAAGACATGCCAGGAATTAGCCTCGAGGAGATTGTCCATGTTTTAAATGTGGATCCTGACATGAAGCCAGTAAAATAGAAGAGAAGGAAGTTCACACCAGAGAGGGTCGAGGCCATAGCTGCAAAAGTTGAGAAGCTCCTAAAGGCACAGTTCATCCAGGAGGTCCATTACCCCAATTGGTTGGCCAATGTAGTCCTGGTGAAGAAATCCAACGGTAAATGGAGGATGTGCATGGACTTCACCGACCTAAACAAAGCCTGTCCCAAAGACAGCTTCCCTCTCCCGCGCATCGATGCACTGGTTGACTCTACCTCTAGGTACGACTTACTCAGTTTCATGGATGCCTTTTTTGGCTACAACCAGATCCTCATGCATCCAGAAGATCGAGAGAAGACTGTGTTCATCACTGATCAAGGCCTTTATTGCTATAAGGTCATGCCTTTCGGTTTAAAGAATGCAGGGGCTACGTACCAGTGGCTTGTGAACAAAATGTTCCAAGCTCAGATCGGAAGGAACATGGAGGTGTACATGGACGACATGCTGGTGAAGAGCATGGAGTCGATTAGCCATGTTCACAACCTCCACAAGGCATTCGGGACGCTGAAGCAGTACGGGATGAAATTGAATCCCGCAAAGTGTGCATTCGAGGTATCCTCCGGGAAGTTCTTGGGCTACATGGTCTCGAGCAGAGGGATTGAGGCCAATCCCGAGAAGATCCAAGCCATACTAGAAATGCAATCCCCAAAGACTATGAAACAACTCCAACAACTAACTGGAAGGTTAGCAACCCTGAATCGGTTCATCTCTCGATCCACTGACAAGTGTCTCCCTTTCTTCAAGATTTTGAGGAAGGCCTTTGAGTGATCTAGTGAATGCGAGGAAGCCTTTTCTCAGCTGAAGAGGTACTTGACGAGCTCTCCTCTGCTGAGTCGGACGGTCCCAGGTGAGGTATTATACCTATACTTGGTTGTCTCTCCCAATCAGTGTAGCCTTGATCAGAGAAGATGAAGGGATACAGAAACCTGTGTACTTCGTGAGCAAGGCACTACACGGGGCAGAGGAGAGATATCCCCAAATCGAGAAGCTGGCATTCGCTCTCATCATGGCCTCGAGGAAACTCTAGCCATACTTTCAAGCTCATACCATCCGAGTCCTCAAGGAATACCCACTTAGAAAGGTGATGCAAAAGCTGGATCTATTAGGAAGGTTGGCAAACTGGGCCATCGAATTGGGACAGTTCGACCTCGAGTTCGTCCCCAGGAATGCAATCAAGGGCCAGGCCCTCGCGGATTTTCTGGCTGAATTCATAAACCTTCCGAAAGTAGAAGAACCGGAGACGGAATGGAAGTGGATCATCTATGTGGATGGCTCGTCAACAAAGAAGAATGGAGGAGCCATAATAGTGCTCGTCACTCCAGAGGGGGAAGAATTGAATGGTTCCTTGAGACTGGAATTCAGGACCACCAACAATGAAGCCGAGTACGAAGCTGTCATAGTAGGCCTCGGACTGGCCCTTGAACTTGGAGCTGAATTCGTGGAAGTTCGAAGCGACTCTCAAGTCATCGTGGGTCATATCCGAAGAGAATTTGAAGCAAAAGGAGAAAAGATGAAGAAGTATCTCGCAAAGGTACAAGGCATGCAAGCTTCTTTTCAGAAGTTCAGTATCACGAAGATCCCCCGAGAAGATAACGAGAAGGCAAACCGCTTGGCCCGAATGGCCTCTTCAAAAAACACTGAGACCGAGGAAAACGCAGAAAGCATCCGAAGTCTGAGACACTCCTCGATATCTGACGAGGCCTCGGTTATAGCCTCAATCGAGGAGGTCTCGGATTGGAGGAAGGAAATCATCGACTACTTACAGAAAGGAAGCTTTCCGTCCGAGAAGAGGTCTGCCATACAGTTGAGGATGAGAGCAGGAAGGTTCACTATGGTGAATGGAACGCTCTACAAGAGAGGGTTCACATTGCCTCTCCTAAAATGCGTCTCCCTTGAGGAAGGAAATTATATCCTTCGAGAAATACATGAAGGAATCTGTGGAAACCATTTAGGAGCAAGGGTGCTAGCACACAAGGCCATAAGAGCAGGGTTCTACTGGCCTAATATGAACAAAAACTCAACGACAATTGTCCGAGATTGTGACAAGTGCCAAAGATTCGCCAACATCACCAAGCGACCCCCGGAAGAGTTAAGTTCAATTTCTTCTCCTTGACCCTTCTCACAATGGGGGGTAGACATAGTGGGACCATTACCCCGAGGAAAGGGGGGTGTTCGATTTGCGGTGGTCGCTGTAGACTATTTTACCAAATGGGTGGAGGTCGAACCCCTAGTAAACATAACAGCCAAAAGCATCGACCGATTCTTATGAAAAAATGTCGTCTGCCGCTATGGTGTGCCACACGCATTCGTCACTGACAATGGGAAGCAATTCGACTGTGACTCATTCCGGAAGTGGTGTGCCGAGCTCCGCATAAGAAACTACTTCTAGTCCCCCGGACATCCCCAAGCAAATGGGCAGGTGGAAGCCACCAATAAGACCGTTTTTAAAATTTTGAAGAGGAAGTTGGGAGACAAAAAAGGAGATTGGGCAGATAATCTCCCGGAAGTTCTGTGGGCATATCGAACTACGAGAATGACACCAACGGAAGAAACCCCCTATGCTCTGGCTTTCAGAACTGAAGCAGTCATTCCAGCAGAGTTGGGGTCGGGAAGCCTCAGAGTGGAAACATATAAAGCAGAGACCAACGACGAAGGAATCAAGCTTCACTTGGACCTGCTACAGGAAAAGCGTGATCAGGCCCAGATCACCATGTCGGCCTATCAGGAAGGGGTGGCAAGATACTTCAACAAAAAGGTGAGGCCTCGAAACTTCGAAGTGGGGGATTTGGTTTTGCGCAAGGTTACCCTCGCCACCAGAGACTCATCCAAGGGAAAGCTGGCTCCAAACTGGGAAGGTCCCTACAAGGTGATCAGCTGCTAGAGACTGGGAGCATACTATCTGGAAGATCTGGTAGGGAAGGTCCTTCCGAGGCCATGGAATGCGGAACATCTAAAAAGATATTTTTCTTAAGATGTATTTTCTTTTTTGTTCTTTTTTGGTTAATCATTGCTTTATTATTTCAAGTATGATTTATTTTCAATAAAAGAAATCTCGGGGTTTATCTTCACAAACAAAGGAAACTAAATGAAACGAATCTTAAGTGCTCGGATGATTCAGTTCGAGACTTGATCTCCACCACCAACTGATCCAGGACCTGACACTTAACAGGAATACACGCGTCTTAAGTTGTCGGACAGATCAACCAAGCCCAACCTGATCTTCATCAGGCGGTTTGATCCGAGATCCAACACTTAAGCACAAATACGTGTAATAGGTGCCTAGATGGACCAATCCGAGACCTGATCTTCATCAGGCCGATTAGTCCGAAATCTATCACCTAAATGGAATATGCATCTTAAGTAATCGGTTAGGCCAGTTGTCCACCTAGTCTTCACCAGGCAAACTGGCTCAAACTCGGTGCTTAACGAGAACACATGCATGCTAAGTAGTTGAATAAGTCAGCCTTCCACCTGGTTTTCACCAGGCAGAATGACTCGAAACTCAACACTTAACTAGAGAACAAGTACAGGAAAGGAATCGTCCAACTAAAGATTTGGTCTTCACCAGGCGGGCTTGACCGAAACCAAAGCGGGAAAAATTCGGAAAACATTGGATGTCTCGAGACCCTATCGAGTATCCGAGACCACGTTCTCGGAATTAACTCTATTTGGAATCGAGACCCAACACTTGAAATAATTTCCAAGCATTGGATGGCTCGAGACCTTATCGAATATCCGAGACCGCTCTCTCAGAACTAACTCGATTCTCAAAATTTTTATCATGAATGTTAAAACTCGAGCTTATTAAGCAAAGAAAAATCGAAGAGAAATGTATTTTATTAACACTTGAAATATATACATGAAGAACAAGGAAGCTCTACAGAGTTGTACGAGTATACAAAAATGAACTATCCTTGAGGATTTACAGAAGGAGCTTGGGCGGCAGGAGTAGCTTCAGCATCCTTAGACGCTTTTCTAGCTTCTCCACCTTTAGGGCGGCCTCGGGCCCCGGAACTGGAGGTTGGTAGTCGAAGGTATTAATCCCCGTAGCATCCGGCATCTCTTCTAGACCCAAACTGATCAGAAGCCGGATCGCCTCACTGGTATAGGGGATATCCTCTATGTGAACTTGATCGAGGTCCACCTTCCGAGCAGGGTCTCTCCACTAGGTTCGGAAAGTCTCAAACCCCAGATGGATCCCGTCTGCCCAAGCGGTGTCTCGGACCCTTGAGGCAAAGGATAGTTGGTGAAGATAATCGGCCGCTTTCTCCTGGGTCTCCTTCAGTTCCAACCCTACCCTCTTGCACTCTCCATGGAAGTGCTTATACCTCTCCTCGGCAACAAGCTTCCCGGCTGCTACCCGATCAATCGAGGCCTGGCTCTCCTTCAGCTGCTCCAAGCTCTCGGCGTGCTTTTCCTCCAGTTGTGCATAATCCTCTTTAAGGATAGAGTGGTCTTCCTGAAGTTCAGCGTGCTCAGCCTCGAGTTTCTTCAACTCATCAGAGAGCTTGGCGAGCTTAGCTTCAGCTCTTGTCCGGGCCATGGAGGCGTCCGAGGCCTCGCATTCCATTATTGCCGAATGTTGGCCGAGAACCCGGACCTCCTCCTCCTTCTTGGCCATGGCCTCCTTGAGATTGCCATTCTTTGCTTCGACCTCCGCCAGCCTTTTCCTCAGGTCCTCTGCGTCCTCTTCATTGGCCGAGACCTTTCAGAAATAACAGTAGAGAAGCGTCGATCGAAGAAAGGCCTAACAACAGGAAACACAGCATTAAAAAAAAATGCAAGGAAATAAGACAAAATTTCGAATACTTACTAGACACTGCATAGTCAGCATCTCTTCAGCCATTCCCCGAGTCGAAACATCGCGCTTCATCTGGAGCCGCTCGTGGTCGATAAGGTCCACCACTGCCTTAAAGGGATTACCCTTCAAGTCTCCCCCGAGCTTCACCAGTTTCCCTCCAACCGTCTAGTTAGCCCCTTCCGGCTGGATTTCGGCTAAACTCTCAGAATCAGCTGTCTCAGGAGCCCCAGAAGCCCGAGGCCTCTTCGACCCTGACACCCCATCGACTCCGATAGGAGTTGGGCTTCGGGGCCTCTTGGGAGTAGGAGCCCGGGAAGTAGCCCCTGCCTTTAGGATCGGAGACAAAGGCTTTCGGGGGGTCCCCCCAGCTGCGGTAGCAGACGGTCCCATATTGTCGTCCACTATCCCTACGGACTCCTCCGACTCCAGGTCGAGATCCTCTAGGATATGCTGGATATTTGACCCCAGCGGTTGGTTCAGCATGGAAAGGATTGGGCCAGCTGGGACTGGCAATGGGCCTTTCACAGTCGGATCGACCATGATAACTGGCACAGCTAAGACCGGCTCGTTTGCTAGGAAGGCCTCAACGTCGGCCATGCGCGGCACTGAAGGCGGAGGCGCAGTCTTCCTTCGAGCGGCCAAGAAACCACCCACATTAGCCACCTTGGTCTCCGGAGCAATTGGCTCTGCTGTCGGAGCCGTTGGTTCAACAGCTTTCTTCAACTTCTTTTTCCTTATAAGAGGTGCCTTGATCACCTCAATGTCCGACTCCTCGATTGGAGCCAGACCACCCGAAGCTGGACCCGAATAGGTCTTGGTAGGCTTCCCAACCTCCGGTCTTTTCTCCTTATCGACCAACTTGAGAACCCTGGTCACCTTCTTCTTCTCGCCAGGGCTCCTCTTCACCGGTTGGGCAACCGGGGAAGCCTTGGAGGCCGAGTCCCTCTCAAAAATCTTGAAGGCCCCACCTGTTTGCAGGGCGAAAGGCGCACCTTTCTTGGGCTTTTCGGGCTTGATCAGCTTGCCCTTGCCCTTATCAAACGCTCTCGGCCCGCTTTGGGGAACCACCCCTTTAGCCTTATCTTTCCGGGGGGTGGCACCCCAGGTATTCGCCGCAAGAGCGGTAGGGTCTACACGAACCCTGACGGGTTCACCTATTGGCCTTCTCGGTACTTAGAAGGCCTCGATGTCGTATAAAAACTCCGACAACTTCGCAGTTGTGACGAGGGCTCTGTAGTACATCATCTTCTCATTGGAACGACCCCACGTCGTAACCAGGTCGATCCTTTGCATCTGTTCAGGAGTTAGGACGGGCTCCTGGAAGGCCCTGTTTGTGGGAACATTCACTTCCCGGGGAACACGGCGTCCAGTCACCTTCTCTTTCAGGGCAAATTCCCACTGCCCCGAAACAAAAAAATACTTATTCTTCCATTGTCGGTTGCTGGAGTACTTGGAGTCCAGCTGGACGAATCTCCCTCTCTTCGTCTGAAAGTTATAAACCCCAGAACTCCCCGAATTCCTCTGAATCCTGTAGACATGCATGAACTCGTTCACACTTAGTTCATGGTCTTTACCTAAGGCCAACGGCCAGAGCACGCAGCAGGCGAAGAAGCATCTCCACGAGTTGGGTGATAATTGATGGGGAGATAGATCGAGGAACCCAAGCAGGTCTCGAACTATTGGAATAAAAGGTAGTTGGAAGCCAGCTCTGAACATGGCCTCGTACAGGCAAACCTTGTGAGCGTCTGAACGAACTACAGCACCCGAATGCTCCATGTCGAAACGGATCTTTATATAGTTGGGGATGAAGCATTCTGATATGATCCGGCCTTCATCGGCATTGGTGAGGTGGGCCTCCCACAAAGCAGGATGGGCATCGCCCAACCCATCGGAGTCGTTACCATCCTTAGTCATTTTTGGAGTTAAAGAGAGAAATCGAGAAGAATAGGAGAAGGCCGAAGGGATTGGCAGGCAAAGAAAATGAAGTGCCCAGAAAAACAAATGAAGAGGAAAACGAATGCAAGCTTGGGGTTTTATAAGAGGAGAAGAGAAGACGAGGCGTCAGCGTGTAAACAGCGAAGAGACGTACCTCGATTCGCGAAGAGAAGCCTTAAATTTTTGACGGCTAGTCAGTCATTATGACTGACAGCCGACAACCGCTCGTGCGGCCACTCCAAGGTCGACACGTGGTGGAGTCTCGAGCAACGGAGTCGGCGCATTAAATGATCAGCGCCTCCTCGAGTAACCGAAGCGCCACAAAAACTTTTGGCGGGAAATTTTTGAAAATTTTCCCGCCCAAAAAGATTGTTCAAAATTCAAAAATTTTCCTGTCTCGATCGTACCAAAATTTATTGTTTTGACCACTCCTCGAATTCGACCAAGCCCAAGGGCCATCCCAATCCTGGTATCTGGGTAGGCCTCGAGAGTTTGATCCACTCGACGGAAACACTGGAATTTCCATAGTCCCTCGGACAAGGAAATTGGGGGGTAACTGTTAGGTCGTGAATCAACCTCAGACGGGCCCTGAAGTTCGCTAGCCCAAGTCGTAGCCCAAGTAAGCTAAAACCCGAGAACGTCTCAGGCCTCGAACATCCGAGACCTCTTCTCAGATGTTCGAGAAGCCTAGCTCGAAGCCTCAAACTCGGATTCAAGATACATGTCCGAGGCCTCCGGGACCCACGTGTCCGAGGCCTCCAAGATCTTCTTGTTCGAGACCTCCAAATCCGAGCCCTCACATTCGAGACCCTGGAATTTAGGGATCGGGGATCTAAATCCATTTGAATTCAAATAGATATGATCTTATCTATCCAATTCGAATGTTGAGAGCCTGGAAATATGGAATTAATACTCTATTTGCAGGAATTTGAAATTCAAATTTCAACAACCGAATCCTACCTTGATCTCCGTAAATCAAGGGACGAATAACTACTCAAATCCCTCGATAACAGACTGCCACGCAGCAAATCAGGGAAGAGTCAGTCACCGGTTAGGGAACTACCACGTCATGTCTATATAATGCAATCTCTACCTCACATTCTGGTAACGCAACTCTAGCACACTTTACGCTTTTGTTATTTTCTTATCACTCTCAGGAAAATACTGACTTAGGCATCGGAGTAACCCGCCGGCTCACCCCCGATCTCTCTTTGATCCTATTGTTTTCTCCATTGTGCAGGCACTTCACGTTTGGGATATTTTCGTCAAGAGACCAGCGAGCGTGCCACGTCACCAATCGGAAACTGTGCATCAACAGTTAACAAATTAATTTTACGTCTAGGTTAGTATTACTTTAACCTAGCTTCAAGAGGTGTTTGTGTAACACATAAATGTAAACTAAGTTAATGCAGTAAAATAAACAACTAAACAACTAAGATTAAGGATTTCACCTCACCAAATCAAGAATGCTAATTAAAAACACTAAGCTAAAATAATCCGTCCATCGATTAAAACAACACTTAATCTATTGCGCCTATTGAAGGATTCAAAGAATCCGTCCATTTGACAAAAGATAAACCATAAACGATTTAAGCCCAAAGGATCCAAAGTGAATGTGATTTAACACAAACTACAATGGATAAATGGGTGTAAACCGAAGGATGGAATGTATCAATCGGACGAAAAACTAAGAATAAACGACTACGGCACAATCTTACTTGGTTGTGTCACTAAACCAAGTTCGAAACGAGAAAGCTATAATAAAGTGACGGAATTAAATAACCAAATGTAAATAACAAGCATAAGATTAATGGTGATCTACATCCTCAACCTTAGTTGAGGATTTAGCCTCCCATGTATAAAGGAAGCAAGAATTAAATGAAACTAAGCATTAAATTAAATTAAGCTATAAGGTTTAACAAATAAAATGGGTAGAGCAGGGCCAAACAGAGGCAAAAGCTCTAAAAATGCGCCCAAAAAATGTCCACACCCAAAATTTACAGTAAGGGTCCTATTTATACAAAATGAGATGCTGCTTGGTCGGAGGGCTGCGCTCGATCGCAGGCTGTGCGCTCGAGCGCAGTCATGTATACGCTCGATCGTGGAGGTTGCGCTCGAACACAAATAATTGCTCTCAGGAACTTCCACGGCACAAGGGGAAAGCGATGGAACATAGGGCCGGCTAGGGCAACCGCGTGAGACGCGGGCTGACTAGGCCTGCGCTCGATCGTGGGCACTGGGCTCGAGCACATTGCGCTCGATCGCTCCTTGTGCGCTCGAGCGCACTGGCAGGGAGCATACTTCTCTTCTTTTGCCCTTTTTCTCCATTTCTGCCAAGGTTTTACCGTAAGGATCTGCAACACCAAAAGACACTAAAACAAACTAAAATGTTAGATAATAACACAGCTAAATACTTAACAAACATAAATAAAGGGGTTCGATTAAGCACTAAACAACACTCATCAAATACCCCCAAACTTATATTTTGCAAGTCCCTTAGCAAAACAAAATAAACAAAACACAATTAAACATAGGTCCGCTTTCGTGGGAGAACGGTTGCATTTAGCATATGTAACAAGCCTTTTAAACCTCTAGGGATTTCCTAAAGGACGAGTGAAGTCTCGTGAGGGTTTTTCATGAATGATACCCACAAACATTGTACAATCATTTTATTCTTAACAATGCAACAATATAACAATCATGGTTCTTATTCATGAGCAAACTTAACCAAACAAACATCATCTTCACAATTTTTCAGGGAATTATTAATCAAGCTACAAACATGGCATTATGAGACACAATTCAATTCTAGTGAAAGTGAATTTAGCACATAAATATGGGACTTCAAAACTAATTTTAGTCATGCATGCTTCGACACTCAAAATTCATTAGACACAATAACCAAGGTTTTTTTTTTTTTTTTTTAATTGCTTAGCTCCCTTAAGCTTTCTAATTCACCCATGTATCAAGCGTTAAGTCAATGACTCCCAAACTAGAAGGTTTTAGGGCATTAGGTGTAAAAACACCCCTAAGGACCTACTAACTCAAGTCAAAAAGTTTACGAAGCTTTGCTAACCAAGCATAACTTCTCACTTTTTTACGCGAACGCTCAATGCTTAATGAGGCAAGAGATCCGGTTACTAGGTGAAAAGCTCAAAATGATCATCATTTTTTTTTTGAACAAAAATAAAGGTTATTTTTCCAATGGGTTACCCAACTGCATTCTAGCTTACAAAACTAACATGACAAACTCAGAATTCATACCCCACAATTTACGTGCCAATGTGCTTGTGAAAATCAAATTGAACTGTAATATCTCATGTTGCCAAAGAAAGTAACACAATTTAAATTCCTTTAACAAAGTGATCATATGTTCATTAAATTAAGCTCACAAAAGAAAATAAACCATAATTAAAATAAACTGCATAAATGAAAACAAAATGTGCACAAAAAATACCCTCAAACTCAAAATTTGCACTGTCCACAGTGTGCGGATATAGAAAATACAAATGAAGTGCAAGGGGTGTAAAAAATAACCAACACGTCATGGAGACGTCACGGAGCTGGTGGCAGCTTGTCTAAAATGGCGCGGCATGTCCTGGGTCTCGAGCCTGTCCTAGAGTGCATCTCTCTGTATGTCCGCAATCTGGAATCAGATGTCCATCAGGGTGTTGATGAGTACCTAAAAGTGTTTATTTGGACCCCTTAATTTATATTTGTTAGGCTCTCAGCTTTGTTAATATCTAATATTTTGTGTTGTTTTAGTATTTTTGTGTGTTGTAGGTCCTCGGTGCGAATTGTGGTTCAAAAGGGCGAAATTAAGCAAAGATGGAATTTTAGCCTCTGCAGGTGCCTTCGAACGCACATATTGTGTTCGAACGCAGAAGCCATGTTCGATCGCACGCCACGTCAGCCCGCGTTTCCCGCGTCGCCCCAGCCGACCCTATTGTTCATCGCTTCAACCTTGCACCATGGGCAGTTATGTGCGTTCGACCGCACGTAGTGCGTTCGAACGCACTGCGGTCGAACACAATGCCTACACTCGAACGCATGTGGCAATGCGATGCACCTACCACCGAACGCACAGCACGCGACCGAACGCATGCAGGGTTGCATTCGAACGCACCCCTGACCTGGCAGCACACTAAATTTTGTCTATAAATAGGACTTTGTGTATTTCGTATTTTGCACGCTTGGGAGATGGTTTGAGGCGCCCTCAGTGGCCCAAAACCTCACTGTTCTTCATTGTAAACACTCCTAAACGTCAATTTAATTTAATGCTTTTATTTGTTTTACTTTAGTCTCTTATTTCCCTCACTATGGATTTGTTTATATATATTCATGCTTAGTTTTCATTTTCTGTTATTTAATTTAACGTTTGTTCGATTCAATCACAATCTCATGACAAGATTGTGATTGGTTGTTGTTTATGGATCGTTTTTCCGTCCAATATGCGTTGTGATTTATCCGGGTTACATCGAATGGTTCAATCGAGTCCAATATCCGTTGTCGCCAACGACACATCGGATGATTCGATTTCGGTTCAACATCCGTTGTGACCATTTATAGGTTAATACATCGCATGCTTCGACTAGATTTTGTAAAGGCAAAAGAACATGCGTCGAGCTAGGCCGTACGACGGGTGTGTGCACTATTGTGAGAATAGGACATGCATTTTAGCCTAATTGTTTGATGGATGTGTGAATTAGCATGCCTATATGTTGATTAATTTGTGGTGAGGTAGATTCTTAGCATTTTTTATTTATTTATTTTATTGCATTTTTAATTTAGTTTATATTTTACACACGCCACATGTTTGATATTGGAACTAGGTTAAGATAGGATTAGTTTAGGCACTTTAAAATTAGTTTTTAACAAAACAAGATTCTCTGTGGGTTCAACCTCGCACTTTCACAACCGCTCTATTACAAATGACTCGTGCAATTGACGAGTACAATTAAATTTGTACAACAAATTTTGGCACCGTTGCCGGGGAATCGTTGTTTTGTTTAAATTGATTTTTTTTCCTTAGATTAATGTTATTTTTCTACTAGTTATTTTATTAGTGCAATTATTTTATTTGTTTCGTGCTTTTGTATAGAAAAAATCCAAAACAATTAGTGTTTGGCTAATTTTCTTAGTTTTTTTTAGTTTCTGGAAATTCAGCCTGTGATAGTGCGTTCGATCGTACCTATGTGCGTTCGAATGCACTTGAGTCTATTCCAGGTCAGTTCCATACCTGTGCTCGCCTAGTACGCTGCTGCGTGCGAGCGCGTGCCTCTGACAGAACCGCAACGAGCCATTGCGAACGATCGCACGTCAATTGCGATCGAACGCACATGCACAATCTGCTACATTTCTGCGTATCTGCATGTTTGCGGTCGATCGTATTGGCCTGCGTTCGAACGCACCTCAGCTGGCTGCACCAACAGACCCGAGGCAGTGTATGTGTCCAGTTTTCAATTTTTTTGTATTTATTTTATTTAGTTATTGTTTTGTCTATTATTATTTATTTATTTAGCCTGTTTTTATTTATTTACTTGTTGTTAGTTTTGTTTAGTTTATTTTATTTTTAATTATTTAATTAGTTTATTATTCTTGTTAGTTTATTGATTAGTTGTTTTGTATAGTTTACTTTTGTGGTAGTTTTTGTTTATTTTATTTTTGTTGTTATTATTTCATGTGGGATATTTTGAACTGTTTGGGTGAAGCATGAGTCTTTCGTTCGATTATTTTGATGTTTCCCTTGGTGGTAGGACACCTAATCCTACCAATTTTCACCCACATGAGCCATGTTCACACTGCTCGAGCTCTTACCATAGTTTAGGTGATTGTCCACATTGGGGACAATTTTCTAATTTTTCACATGAGCAGTTGAACACTAGTTTCTCCAGTCCTGGGTTTGAATCAGATTCAAATTTTTATAACCTAGATGGGAGCAACTATTCTGATTTTTCGTGGCATGCTCATGCTACGGAAAATTTTGCTCCCCAATCTTATGGATTGCACTTTCCTGATTATCCGCAGTCCGAAAATCCATTTTCTGTTCCTTCATCATTTGACTATCCTCCTGAGAAATCTTCTTTGGAAGAAACTTTTAAGGAATTCATTGAACTAGTCGGCCAACCCACCATTCCTGTGTCACAAGAACAATCATTAGAAGACACACTTGAGGCGTTTAGGAAAACAATGAACCAACCTTGTCAAGAAATCATAGATGCCACTGTGGCAAACACTGAAGCAGTTGCAAGGTTGGAAGGACGGTTTGGTCATCTAGTTGCTGAATTCAACAGAATTGAGGAAGAAGAATTTCAAAGTTAGGAGTTGGCGAGAGGGCAGTATATGATTGATGAGGATTGCCCCAGTGATCCTCATCATGAGCATGTCCAAGCCACCACCACATTTGAGAGTGAGGAAGTTGTAGAGGAAATTTTCTGTGAGCCAAGCCTTGAGGATCCTTTGGAAGAAAGCTTTGCTCAAGATGAATTTGATTTGGAATTTGACATGGTACATGAGCAAGCTAAGGCTTTATTGGATCCCACTACTAAGATGCGAACTGAGAATGGAGAAGAAGAAAAGGAGGAGCAGATTGAGCCCCCGCCAATTTCAAATTGGTCCAACGACAAGGAAGTGAGTACTAAAGCTCATTCCTTTGTCACAATCCCTCTCGAGACATATCATTCACCACAAGTTTCACCTTTTCAATGTTTCGAGGAGCCATCTTATGTAGAAATCTTTAAGGATTCACGCACACAAGATCCAAAATCTAGAAATCGTGGTCCTAAGAGAATTTTTCAAAACAAGCTTTTAGGCTGCATAAGATGGCGGAACATCCTTCCAGAGGGATATCAAATTCTTAAGAAGAAAGGGTGGAAGGGATTGGTTGGATACCCATATGAGCGGGGAATGTGCGATTGCTGTTAGTTTTTGACAGGTGTTTTGATGTTTAAGTTCGGGGGACTCTTTGGACTTTGCACATCTCGGTTCCTCATCCCACTGTAATGTATTTCTTGTCACATTGGGGACAATGTGTCATTTAAGTTTAGGGGTGTGAACAAACATTTTGTTTGTTTTGTTTGTTTATTTTCTCGTTTTGTTTTGTTTTTGTCTGTATATAATTTTTTTTTTCTTTTTGTTTGATGCTATGTTGTTGATTGGACACAACTTACATCGTAACTGTGGATTACATGTCATTGGTGTGTTTAACTTGTTTGAACATTGCATATCATTAGAAATCCCAGTTTTTGATTCATGTGTTGGATTAGAGAGACTCGACTTGTTTAATCGTTATTTCACATGCACACTAGCATTAGGGTTTGTGAGGTATGAGATTTGACTTTGAAGTGTGTGTCTTGAGATTTCTAGGTTTGTGATGTGATGACGAAAACCTTGGCTATCAAAAAATAAAAAAAAATCAGAATAAGTCGAGCTTCTCATTAAGTAACCGGACGCCTTGCCTGGCCAAGCAATGAGTGGTCGCGTCAAAAGATGAGAAATTCTAGCTAAAAAAATTGTATGGCTAGTTTAGGCTCCGTAGCTCTTTTGACTTGAGTAATTAAGCCCTATGAATGTCTCTACATCTAGTGTCCTAAAGCCATCTAGTTTGGGAGTCACTGGCCCAAAGCTCGTTACATAGGTCATTTAGAAGCTTAAGGGAGTCAAGCATTGCACAACCTACACAAAAAATTGCATCTTTCAATTCAAGCCTTGGTTAATTTATCGCAATGGTTTCGTTTGAATTTTGGGATACACGTCTTTGGAGAATGATTGAAACCCCATGATCTTGTTGTTAGTTCACTTTGCACTTTATGGAGCACGTGTTGTCTCAATTTTCTAGCCTTGAGTGAAATTTTGTTTGGATGCCTGGATGATGTGGTTCGTATGTTTAACATGTGTTTGTGTGAAGGGCTTTGTCCATTAATAACATAGTGCCAATAATTGTTTGTGGGTGTTACTCCTGAAAAACCCTCACGAGACTTCACTCATCCATTAGGGATGCCTAGTGGTTTAAAAGGCTTGTTGCATACGCTAAATGCAATCGTTTCTCCCACGAAAGCGGATTTATGTTTCGTATTTTTTAGTTGTGTTTTTCATTTTGTTTTGCTAAGGGACTAGCAAAATGTAAGTTTGAGGGTATTTGATGAGTACCTAAAAGTGCTTATTTGGACCCCTTAATTTATATTTGTTAGGCTCTCAGCTTTGTTAATATATAATATTTTGTGTTGTTTTAGTATTTTAGTGTGTTGTAGGTCCTTGGTGCGAATTGTGGTTCAAAAGGGCGGAATTAAGCAAAGATGGAATTTTAGCCTCTGCAGCTGCGTTTGAACGCACATACTGCGTTCGAACACACTACAGTCGAACGCAGAAGCCACGTTCGATCGCATGCCGCGTCAGCCCGTGTTTCCCACGTCACCCTAGCCGGCCCTATCGTTCATCGCTTCAACCTTGCGCCGTGGGCAGTTATATGCGTTCGACGCACGTAGTGCATTCAAATGCACTACGGTCGAACGCAACGCCTACAATCGAAAGCACGCGGCAATGCGATGCGTCTGCGACCGAACGCACGCAGGGTTGCGTTCGAATGCACCCCTGACTTGGCAGCACACTAAATTTTGTCTATAAATAGGACTTTGTGTATTTCGTATTTTGCACGCTTGGGAGACGGTTTGAGGCGCCCTCAGTGTCCCAAAACCTCACTGTTCTTCATTGTAAACACTCCTAAACGTCAATTTAATTTAATGCTTTTATTTGTTTTACTTTAGTCTCTTATTTCCCTCACTATGGATTTGTTTATATATATTCATGCTTAGTTTTCATTTTCTGTCATTTAATTTAACGTTTGTTCGATTCAATCACATTCTCGTGACAAGATTGTGATTGGTTGTTGTTTATGGATCGTTTTTCCGTCCAATATGCGTTGTGATTTATCCGGGTTACATCGGATGGTTCAATCGAGTCCAATATCCGTTGTCGTTAATGACACATCGGACGATTCGATTTCGATTCAACATCCGATGTGACCATTTATGGGTTAATACATCCCATGCTTCGACTAGATTTTGTAAAGGCAAAAGAACATGTGTCGATCTAGGCCGTACAACGGGTGTGTGCACTATTGTGAGAATAGGACATGCATTTTAGCCTAATTGTTTGATGGATGTGTGAATTAGCATGCTTATATGTTGATTAATTTGTGGTGAGGTAGATTAGGGACCTTAGCGTTTTTTATTTATTTATTTTATTGCATTTTTAATTTAGTTTATATTTTATGCACGCCACATGTTTGATATTGGAACTAGGTTAAGATAGGATTAGTTTAGGCAATTTAAAATTAGTATTTAACAAAACACGATTCTCTGTGGGTTCGACCTCGCACTTGCACAACCGCTCTATACAAACGACTTGTGCAATTGGTGAGTACAATTAAATTTGTACAACAGGTGTCCTGGAAAGCATAAAAATTAGCAGCTCTAAGAGTGATCGTGTTTTCATATTCTTCTTCTTCTTCTGGCTGCTCATCATGTTCTGCCGCCCACTCTGGCTCAGCTGCTCTCTCCTGCTCAGCTGCCATCTCATGAATGTCCATAGGCTCTGGCTCTAGCTTTGGCTCTGGCTCTGGGGCTGCTGCGGTTCTAGGCATGTGGGAACAACTCTGGTTCCACTGGATGCGGCCGAAGTGTGGGCTCTCGGTGATTGGCCCGTTCGTCGCATTGCCTTTAATTCCCTTCTTTCTAAGTATGTGAGTGACAAGAAAAGGGAAAGGCAAACCCCAAGTTCTCGTGTGCTCAGCTACTCGATGGTGCACTCCTTCCCAGAATTTGTAAATTTGCCTCCATATGATCTCGGGAATGGAGCACCAAAAGCCTATGTGGAATGAATAAAGGACACTGAGAAATATGTCTCGCCTCTGTGTCTTGTGTCCCGAAGGACACACGTTCCTATATAGCACTACGTCAACGAACCAAACCTTCGGAGGAATCTTCACCTTGCTAGCTGCATTCATGTGCCTATCTGCATATTGCCCCTCACACATGTCGAAGACGATGTCCTCGAGGGTGAGCATGGAGGGATAGTCACTCCAAGGAATGTCCGAATCAGAAGGCTCATGACAGCACTTCAAAGTAGCCGCTACGTCAGCTATGGTCACCTCTACGTCCCTATCATCGATGGAGGAGACGGAACGTCTGGCCGACTGTAATCATGCCTCAGATGCTCATAAAAAGCCCGGACCAGACGTTCGTATGCGGTGGAGGCGATGGGCTTGAATAACTTCTTCAATCCCTGGTGCTTCAATTCTTGGACTGCCCACTCTGTAGCTTCATTCTTGGAGAATTCGTCTTTGATGGCGAACGAAGTCTCCAAGATTAGCTTACGGCTCTCAATAGGGGGTCTGGCAACTATGGCATGGGTCCCAGAGGATTGAGAAGATGAAGCTCGCCCTCTAGGCATGCTGGAAACTCGTTGGGGCCTTTTATTGAACACTTGGTGGGCACCCCCAAAACTAAGGGTTTGAGAACCCTTTCACAAATCAATCCAACCCCTTGCAAAATCAAAGAAATCCACACAAACAATACACACACTCCGTATTCATGGTTTGTGCGTGTAACAAGCAAAAATCTGAGCAAAAATAAAGGTTTAGGGCGTTTTCGGGGTTATGAGAAAATGGGGAGAAAAAATGGAAATGGGAGTGATGGGCGTGATGGGATGGGCGGCGGTGATGATGGGTGGTGGTGCGGTGACGTGATGGTGGTGATAGGAGGTGGTGGGTGGCGGTGGAACGGTGGTTGGGTGCGATGGAGATGAGAGAAAAAATGGGGGGGTCTGTACGGCCGGCGGTGAAAATGAAGGGGAAAAAGGGGAAAAGGTGACCTAAAAGGGTCACGTGAGGGCTAAAAATGCATGCGATCGATCATACAGGGTACGTTCGATCGCATGCGTGCAGGAGTGTGTGTGTGAGATGGGGCTCTACACTCGAACAAACGCAAGTGAGTTCGAACGCAGGCCCGTGTCTGCGATCAAACGTACTGGGTACGTTCGATCGCATAGTGCAAAGTAATTTTTTTTTTACAAAAATATTTACACAAAAACCAAAATATTTACACACAAATCTACTCCACCCCCAAACTTTAAATGTCACATTGCCCAAAATGTGATCGAATTTACTAAACCTAGGGAACGGGTCAATTCAGGTGTAGCATAAAAGAATGCTCCCCCAAATTTGACTGGCAGATACAAATGCTAAAAATAAAACAAGAAACATAATGAGGGGTGCCTCCCACAAGCGCTAAGTTTAACGTCTTCAGCCAGACTCGAGATACGGACCAAACTACCTATGACACTAGGTAGACACATCAACTGCAGTATCGAGAATGGTATGCACTATCTTGCCAGGGTCAAACGGGTAATGGTCATAGCTGGGATAATCAATAATAAAAAAGAAACATCTAGCTAGCCTTATCATCAGATGATCACAGAATGAGGGAGGAAAATGATCATTCCTTCCCAAAGTCAATCTCGACCACCTTGGCCACCTAGAAATGGGTGCAATCCATTTGCTCTCAATAATAAAATCGGGTGGCTCAAATATTGACGAATAAGCAGTGGAGAAAGATAACTCCATGGATTCCCCACACTCCGGCTGTAACTCAGACATGGGATCAAAAATGAATGCAAGTAGCTCAACTACCTCATCAAAGTACTGTGCATCTCCCAAATGAGCAAAACTTTCAAGCTCAATGTCCTCCAATCTTGGCTCAACTACTTCCCTAGTTGGCTCAAGTAACCTACACAATTCTATGTTTCCTCCATCCTGAGCAAAACATTCAAACTCTGGGTCCTCCAAACTAAGCTCATACATCGGCTCATCATGCTGAAGTGGCTCACTCAAATCAAACTGACCTACAGATGGTGCAAAGCACTCCATGTCAGGATCCTCTAGGTTGGGCTCATACAAATCATTCTCTTGCCCAATCAGCCTGTCAAAAACCAGGTCATCTTGATCCTGAGTAAAGCACTCAAACTCAGGGTCCTCAAAATCAAAATCATCAGTGATTTCTTCAATTAAGCACACTGGACGGATCTCATCATAATCAAGTGGTTGGTTATTGATATTAAAAATGTTAAGCTCCACTGCCATATTCTCGAATGAGATTTTCATCACTCCCGTCCTACAGTTGATTAGGGCGTTAGCAATAGCTAAGAAGGTTTGCCCTAAAATCACTGGAATTTGATTCACCGCATCATGCACCAGCTCTGTGTCTATCACTATGAAGTCCATAGGGAAATAAAATTTATCAACCTTAACCAACACATCCTCAATTATTCCCTGTGGTCTCTTCATTGACCTGTCAGCCAATTGGAGCGTTACCGTGGTAGGCTTCAATTCTCCCAGTCCCAACTGTAAATACACTAAATAGGGAAGGAGATTCACACTTGCTCCCAGGTCCAACAATGCCCTATTGATCTGACTCACTCCTATCATGCAAGCAATGGTTGGACACCCAAGGTCCTTATACTTGATTGGCAACTTTCATTGGAGGATGGAGCTCACTTGCTCGGTTAGATAAGCTTTCTTCGGGACATTGGTTTTTCTCTTGATTGTGACCAAATCCTTCAAGAATTTCGCATATGATGGCACTTGCTGAATTGCATCTAAAAATGGGATGTTTATTTGAACTTGCTTGAACACCTCTAACATTTTAGCAAATTGCACATTCTTCTTTGGCGCTTTCAATCTCTCAGGATATGGAGCTTTTGGGACAAACGACCTCGGAGGGTCATCTACAATGGGAGTGACTGTAGATGGCTCAGCATCTCCCTCCTCCTTCTTGTCACTCTCTTTCTCTTCTTGCCCAACAGGGGCTTCTTGTGGCTCTACTTCATGATCTGCTTCTGGTTCAGCCACATGGTTGTCCACTCGTCTCCCAGACCTCAGTGTGACAATCGCATGTGCATGCTCTTGAGTTGAAGAATTTTCGATAGTGCATGCCTTAGGGTTGTTCACTGGTTGGCTGGGGAGCTTTCCCTTGTCTCTCTCACCAAGGTGATTTGCCAACTGTCCCACTTGTATCTCCAACTTTGAGATTGCCTGGGTGTTCACCATGGTGGAATGCCTTACGTCATTGATAGATTGACCAGTCATTTTCATGAATTCTCTCATTGTCTCTTCTAATGACTGTGTCGATGACGTTGGGGCTTGAGTGGGGGCTTGTTAAGATGATGACACTGGCTGAGCCAAGTGTCCATGATTTTGATATGTAGGAGGAAATCCAGAAGGATAATGATTGTGAGCATGTGGAGCTCCTCCTTGAGTTGTGGGCTGGTTTTGCTTCCAGGAGAAATTAGGGTGGTTCCTCCACCCTGGATTGTAAGACTCAGAATATGGGCCACTTGACTGCTTTTGAAAATTGTTGAAAGCGTTCACTTGTTCCATCTCAGAAAATACTGTCATCAATGGACAATTCTGTGCTTGGTGCATGGGACTAGCACAGACTAAACAACTCTCAACTGGAAATGTGTTTGCAGCATTGATTAGTTTTCCTAAACTCAGAGCATCGAGTCTCTTTACAATCGCATTCATCCTTAAATTCAACTCTGCTTCACCTTTTAATTCATGGATGCCTCCTTTCATGGGGTTTCGGGCTAATTTGTCACAACAACTCGTAAAATCCCACTGTTGTGAGTTGTCGGCCAATTTATCCAAAGCTTTGTAAGCTAAATCACCCGTTAAGTTCAAAAATGCCCCTCCATTCATTAACTCTATCATACTACAGTTGGGCTGAGATAGCCCTTGGTAGAAGAATTGCACGAGTCGCCACTTTTCATAACCATGACGAGGGCACTTGATAAGCAAATCCTTGAATCGCCCCCAACACTCAAAGAATTTTTCGTACTCGTCCTGAGTAAAGGAACTGATCTCCTTTCTTGCCTCATTTACTCTGGACATTGGGAAAAATTTGTTGTAGAATTGTTTCAAGAATTCTTCCCAGGATGTAATAGATCCAGGAGCGTTGGAATCCAACCACTCCATAGCTCTATCAAGAAGAGAGAACGGGAAAAGTCTGAGGTGGATAGCTTCCTCAGAGAAATTTTGGAATTTAGTGAAGGCACAGATGTTTTTGAATTTCTTGACATAGGAATAGGGGTTTTCATGATCTAAACCGTAAAAAGATGGTAACATTTGAATGACATGTGGCTTTAGATCATAGTGGGTTGCATTAGTTGGTGGCAACACAATGCACAAATGGGAACTAGTCGCAACGGGTGCAAATTGTTCCCATAGTGACGTTGTGAAATCCATGTCATAAGCTCTTCTCTGCTCCCCATTTCCAACTCTTGCATATTGGAATTCCTCTTGTTCCTCATTCCTTGGATTCTCCTCCATCTCAGCACGTGTTCTAAGGGATCTCCTAAGATTCCTCTCTAAGTCGGGGTCTAAAGGTGTTAACTCTAAATTCAATGATCGCCGACCCTGCATACACTAACTAAGAGATTAAACTAAACAATGGAAGCCATCAACTACGTAAACAGGAATAAAATAAAATAAAAAAAAAAAACAGCAAAATCAGACTTAGATATGCACAAACTAACGGGAAACAAAACACTAAATTAACAATAAACTACTAAACAATAAACTATAAACACTAAATGAATTAAAACTAAACAACCTTAAGCAAATATTAACAGATGCAATGATGCGAACCTCAATCGATACGCCGTTGAGACTCAACAAACAATATTGGAATATAGACCCAAGAAAGCTAAAATTCAAATTTGATAGCAAACATCGACCCAACGTTTATAATTGAAACGCGAACCAAAGGTATAAAGTTACAAACCTTAACCCAACGTTTATAATTGAAACTGATCGTACCAAAAATAATACTCGCAAGTGTACGAATCGTGTGCAGTAAAGTGCGCGTAAAAATGCGAGGTCGATCCACAGGGAATTGTGTTTTGTGTTAAAACCAACTTTTTATTCAAACAAATCCTATTTTAACCTAGTTCCTAGAGTTCGAAATTCGTTTTGCAATTTTTGATAAAACTAAATTAAACAATAATTTAAACAACAAACAAAGTAAAACACCAAGGTTTCCGAATCCACCTCGTCTAATCAAACAATTTATTTTCGCATTTTACATACACAATTGATAATTTAAAATACTTTTGATCAACGTTCAACAGTCGTGAACATGCATATGAAATCATTCGGTGAATCTGTCCGTTAAAGAATCACAACGAGTATTTAATTGAGATCAAATCATCCACCGTATCCGTAGATCACGATGGATATTAGTCTCAATCCAATCACTCAATGTATCCCCAGACAAAACACACCGAATATAAAATAATGCATGAAATCAAAAAGGGCGCTCAATTATACAAAATAAATCAAGCAATGGAGGGACTTTGAACAACTATATAAAACATCAAATTGTGTATATAAAATGACAAGAATACAATTGTTCATCAAAGACGAGGCTTCATCTTCAACCTCAGTTGAAGGTTTAGCCCCTCATGATCACAACAGACATGTCAAAATCAATTGAAAACATGAAGAAACGAAACTTACAATCAAAAAGCGTTCACAAAGGCTTAGACACGACAAAATTCGTGTTTTTGCTCTCTACGGCGCCTCCCAACGTAGGGTTTTCAATTAAAAAATACAAATTTATACTAAAGAATTAGGTTTTCTCGCGTGCTGACAGGTCATCACGAGTGCGTTCGAACGCAACATGTGCGTTCGAACGCAATGCGCTCGATCGCAGCATATGCGATCGAACGCATATGAGGCTTCATGCTCCGTGCGGCGCGGCCATTCAACGTGAAATGCTAGGGTTTCAGCTGATGTGGACATGCGCTCGAGCGCGACTCCTGGGCTCGAACGCAGGTGCGTTCGAACGTAGTGTGTGCGTTCGAACGCACTGCTGGGGGATTCTTCCTTCATTATGCACATTTTTCACCCCTTTAACCGCATTCTTCTGTCAGTAACCTGCAATGCACTTGAGACACCAAAAACTAACAAAAGCATCAGAAAATAACACAGCTAAGAGCCTAACTAATATAAGTTAAGGGGTTCAAAAATGCACTATTTGACTCTCATCAGAAACGCGAACCAAAAGTGTAAAGTAACAAAACCTCGACCCAACATTTATAAATAAAACACGAACCAAAGGTATAAAGTAGCAAAACCCCGACCCAATGATTATAAGTAAATCATGAATCGAAGGTATAAAGTTTGAACTCCACAAGGAAGAATCCTTGATAAGTTCAAAGGTTCTTTGAAGAACCAATTGAAGAAGCAAAACCTCACATTTTTAATCTTTTCATTTCATGTCCTTTTGCTACAATGAGTCCATGCTATTTATAATGCATGGTTGAAATAGGAATACAAATTACTAAAGGAAAATAATAAAAGACTAAATAATAGAATCCTAAAATTAAGGCTAATTTCGTCTGAAATTAGCAGCTCTTCCAATCAAAGAAATCACGCCTATGGAATGTCTTGAATAGGTAAATCAATCAGCCATTAATTGGTATGGAATTGGAAAAGATAGAAATAGGGATGCCAATCAGTCATTTAATCCTTCTAATCAACCATTAATTCGCCAGCAATGGATCATTTAATGATACTTGTTGATTCTCATCATTCCCCCTCTCTTCAAAAGGATTCGTCCTCGAATCATCGCCTACATGAAAAGGAAAAGGACACTAGAAAAAAAAAAAATATTTTTTTTTGTGACGTTTTT
>VIBQ01000085.1:72705-110205 GCA_006937295.1 Carpinus fangiana | reverse complement strand
CATCAGTACAAGGGATCTATGCTAAACCTTAATATGCAAGCAGGCATGCATCAAGCCCTAATGTCCACAACTTAACTCAAAAGTACTAGTTACCATGAGTACTCGCTTATGCTTGCAGTAAGTCCTCAAGCATCTCCTGGATCGAATCCTCCACAAGAACTGGATGCTTCACGGCATCCAATACCTAGAACAGCATAATTGTACATATGGAGAAAAAAAGGGAAATAATACAAGGGTAAGTCCGACGACTTAGTGAGTAGAAATCCATATGACGTACCCGTCATTAATTTGTGGATTCTTTTACTTATAAAACACATATAGCATTATGAGATGACAGTTATCATGCAGGTGATATATATAATATAATATATGCTATAATCATGAGTAACAGTAATAGTTTAACAATATGATCTACCCGAGATATTACCATTTCTCAGCAGGGTTGACGCTGTCCCGAGGGACCTGTAGTACAATGCCAGTGCCCCAGCAATTGCACGAAACATACCGTACGTAACACTAGTGACATGACCGAGTTCAACCTCAGGTGACCCACACCGCTAATTGACGTCCGTCCTATAGTGACCATCCATTAGGAATGGCTGGATCATTGGTCACGAGTCATTAGATCCAAAGCCCCCACACATGCACACATTGACCATAAAACTAACCCGTATAGTAAGCCCATGGCCATTATACAGCACGTACCGATGTACCATGTCATACGATGCAATTAATCTTATAAGTCTTTTATATGCACAGTTTTACAAGTCTCATTATTACCTTGTTAACAGACACACGCTTTCACAAAAGAGAGTTACCCGTAGTTCCAAAATGTATTTCATGAGAGTTGCAAAATATGCATATTTGACATCTATATAAAATACGTGCAATGCAGGAAAAGTAACAACAAAGCATCCATGTGAGTTTGTACTCACCCGGGCCGTAAAGCTCCTCCATGTAATTCCCTTAAGGCTCTATAACCTCGAATATTGAGAAAAGACCTATCATCAGTTTTAATTCTACTAAAGCACAACTCTACAACAAGGAAACATGAGCTATGGGACGGCTGGTGAAAATAGGGTTTCCCTGTCACACTCTGGCCGTACGTCCGGACTCGAGGCCGTACGTCCGCTGTGACACTTCGGGTCGTATGTCCGGTCACGAGACCGTACGACTGCTCCAACGTCTTTCAGGGATAACCTTGTTTTCTCTCCACTCTCCGCCTATTCTCCGACTCCTAAGGCCAACAAAGGCTTCCTATGGCCTCCTAACACAGATCAAAGCCTCCATGCAAGGACAACAATGCTATGCTTAACAAAACGCTAGCCTAAGGAAGATTAAAACATAACTAAGCTAACAACTACAACTAGCAACATAGAACTATAATCGAGCAGCATAACGACATATTAAAAAGCTAAGGAAACCGAGCGTTACCTCCTTAAAGCAAAACCTTAAGAGTTCCTCCTTTGGCAGCACTGAAACACTCACGAAACCTCACAAACACTCATAAAACGGCCTACTAGCAGCCTAAGGAAGAAAAAGGGGGGGGTTTAGGGGCCACAATGGTGTGAAATGGGCGAGGGGGTGAGGGGTTATTTATAGGGCCGAAAAGTAGCGGACGTCAGGCAAAAGTGGCGTACGTCAGGTACCTTTCCACAGCGGTCCGAAGGCTGTCTCGTATATCTAGGTATTAATTAGAGGGTATTCTAAAAAGTAGCGTATGTCTGGTACTTTTGGCATACGTCCGATGTACTATTCACAGAGTACGGCGTCCTATATGTCAGCGTATGTCAGGTGGTCCCCCAACGTACGTCCGTGAAATAAGACAAGAGTGTACGTCCGCCAACCCTAGCATAAGTCCACACTAAAAGACAAGAGCGTATGTCCACCAGAAAGTAGCGTACGTCCGGTCCAGAAGTCTAATTCCCCAAAATGCCCTTCTGGTTGATCCTAGTGACCTAAAGTCAAAATTAACCCTTTAACTAAGCCACTTATGCTTAGTTAAATATTTGGGTCACTACATTCTCCCCTCCTTATAGAAATTTCGTCCTCGAAATTTAGGAGCTCTCATGACACAAGAAGAAACCGTAGTATCATCTTAATGTCCATAGTTTTACAAGGTCTATGGTCATCCACATCCTTCGAAAAAAATCTTATCCCGTTCAGTCTCATAGCATGAACCTCCTTCGTCCAATATAAAGTGATTGATGTTGGCATCCTCATAAGTTGTCACAAATCCATTTACGAGTCACCAAGGGTGTCGTAGTTGATATTACCCACACTATATCAATCATTGCCAAATCTACGACTCATAAATTCACCAAAACAAGTCAAGCCCGTGGGTATCTTTGACATGACTCCACACTTCCTAGCCGGAAGCAACTTTTCCTCAATCGACCACTCTTAGAGAATCCGAATGTAATGGTTACCCAAAACCGTAACAGGTAGGCACATAACCCAAGAGAAATTAACCATACGAATAAAATCCTTGAACCTCAATGTACCCACATCATGCTCAGTGTTTCCTACATTGTACAAGTCCTCAACAATCTCAACACCCAAGTCGAGTAATTCCTCATACAGTCCGGGTCGATGGGTATCCAAGCCTTATCCCTATAGAGGAAAACAAACTCTTTTATACACGACTATCCCTTCAACCAAAATAGGGATAGGTATACTGTCCAAGTATAATATTGAGAAAAGAATTATCAGGTCTGGGGGTAAGGCAACCTTGTATGCCAACCTTTCCTTCCTCTTCAAATCGCATCACTCCCCTCATCGATGATGTCTTAAGGAACACATAATCTCCTACTCCATGTTTCGAAGGACATCCCTAGTTATCAGCATAACTCTTTTGCTAACCCTAAGATGCACTCATCCTTCGTCCGATAGTAAGCACTTGAATCATTTTAGGCCCCAGCGTTGTTTCCTTCCAACGTCCCGATACAAGGGCGACTGACACTTACGTCCATAAAGTGCATCATAAGGCGGCATTCTAAAATTTGCCTATAACGAACTTGATGAAAGGTAGGTACTACTACCTCTGAAGTCCAACACGCTAGCCCGTGACATGTCATCCAAGATCTGGTTAGTCCGTTCTGACTGACCATCCGTCTTTTGGCACTAAAATCCAATTTTGCCCTCCTCTCATCCTTGTACATCTTGGTACTTCAAGAATGTATAGTATATGGAGAGTGATGAGTCTTGCTCAAGATCTCCTTTCTTAGTCCTTCACCTTTCGACACACACTCATGGGTGAGCAACCCAATATCCTTAAGGCAAAATCCTTATGCCTTAACAACTACTTGATCTTGGCGCATTTAGGGTCCTTCAACCGAGCAACCTTAATTCAAGCAAGCAATCCTAATCCATCCACCAAGTTAGACAAGCGTGCAGACGCACCCTCATCTATCACTTCTACTCTCCTCCTAGCAAATTCCATAACCAACTAGGGTTGAGAAATTCCAAGAGCGGTAAGCTCCACCGTCACCTTTCTACTCAAGGCATCAGCTACTACGCTAGCCTGATCATGACCCTTAGATCAGCTCTAGCCACCTCCTTTGTCTCCACAGACAACTGTACCCGAGAACTCCTTAGTCCATTTAGGTACAGAAATATTCTCTCGAATCTCTTAGCTCTAAAGTATCCCAAAATCATGTAATCCAATACAAGATCCGTGGGTACAAGATTCATTAATTGCCCTATGCCAGAATCCAAGTCCAAGAATATAACGCTTTAACATACTTCTAATGGGCAATCAACAAAATCAGGAATCTTATCATCAACACATGAACAAAGCGTAACAAGCATCATGCATTAACAAAACTCCTAGTTAATGTTACACTTTTAGGTCCAAAACCCCAAACAAAAGACAACTAGCTGATGAATGACAAACATTCAGTAGCCCAGCCCTTAACTACAAAATAAGGTGAACCCACATGCCTTAAACAACTCTAGGGGTTACGCTTAACCCTTGTCCTGCTATCATTTCCTTCCAGGTGGACTAGTACCATTCCTTTTGGCTTGGTTGCAGTTCCGAATGAAGTGTCCCGCCTTACCATATCCGTAGCATAAATTCTCCCTTGATCTGCATTTTCCAAAATGCAGTCTGCCACACCTACGGCACCAACGACTCTTTTCCTTCTTGGAATGCAACTCTCGGGGTGTACTCCTCCTTAAGCTCCATGAGTATTCCCGATTAAACTCTTCCTTGAATCGAGTCCATGGAATGGCCTCTTCGCTTCCTAATTCTATTACCAACGAGTTCCTCTTAGCGTACCACCATCGCCTTGCTTCTCCAGAGAACTTGTAGGCTGCGTACTTGACTCTTTGCTCCTCAGTGCAGTCCATAACTCGTAGCAGCTCCTCCAAGCTCGTAAGCCACTCTCTCACTTCTCCAGAGTTCAGGTTTTCCTTAAACATAGGGAAAGGATGCTCATAGAACTCCTTAAAAGAGCAACCTTTGCTTCCACTTGGAGTAGGGACTCCTCGTACGTTGACCAAAGCTTCCACAAGATGAGTTGCCACAGCTTCCAATGCTTGGGTAGTGTCCAGAACGTTTCTCATCCTTTCATCGGGTTGGGATGGTCTCCTACCATCACTGCTCCCATTGATGTCGTGTCGTGGTGACATCTCTACAGTCACAACGATCATCAACCCCTAACTTTGAAGCGCTATGCCGAGCCTCGCTCAAAACGTCAAACCTAATCGCAACCTATCCGTACTAAGCGCCAAAGCTACTACTACCTTATCCAAAGTCCTAAGGTAGATCTAAGCTTAAGACCTTATCTAGCTATCTTAGTGCAGATCAATCCTAATCTCCAAGGTTGCATCATCAAAACGGTCCTAGTCCTGACTGAAATACCGTATCAAGTCCCTAAAATCCTCAAGTCCAACATCCTCAAGATCATAGGTATTGAAATTTTGTATCCCTTGTATACGTATAATCCAATCCTATGCTCTGGTAAATCATCTCCTAGCACCTAGTAGATCATGTCCTATATTCCGCCGAGCAAAAAGCTCTAATGAATCCAGATCTAACTCCTAATAAATCCATTCCTATGGTCCGAAGAGCAACAGCTCTGATACCAACTGTAATGCCTCGAGAATTAATTAACTTGTAATTAATTCAACGGTTCGTCTCTCAGCCTTGTTCCACTCCGAACAAGACCTTCGGGACCTCTACTCCTCAAAAACAGAGGATACTAAGCAGTAGAAGTAACAAAGTACTATAAACATTAATAAGTATAACCAGTGCGTCTAACCAAAGATCATCAAGCAGCGGAAATCATACTATAACATTAGTACAATGGATCTATGCTAAACCTTAATATGCAAGCAAGCATGCATCAAGCCCTAATGTCTACAACTTAACTCAAAAGTACTAGTTACCATGAATACCCGCTTAAGCTTGCAGTAAGTCCTCAAGCATCTCCTGGATCGAATCCTCCACAAGAACGGGATGCTTCACGGCATCCACTATCTAGAAATCCACATGACGTACCCGTCATTAATTTGTGAATTCTTTTACTTATAAAACACATGTAGCATTATGAGATGACAGTTATCATGCAGGTAATATATATAATATAATATATGCTATAATCATGAATAACAGTAATAGTTCAACAATATGGTCTACCCGAGATATTACTGTAGTGACCCAAATTCTTAACTAGGCATAAGTAGCTTGGTTGGGGGATTAATTTGGGCTTTGGGCAGACGTACGCTAGGTATAGCAGACGTACGCTGTTGTCTGTAGTGTGGACGCACGTGGGGGGACCACCGGACGTACGCTCTACAAACCGTACATGCGGACATACGCGGGACCACCGAATGTACGCTACTTTTTGAATACCCTCTGGTTAATACCTAGACATACGAGGCAGCCATAGAACTGTTGGGCAAGAACCACTGGACGTACGCCCCTTGGCTGGACGTCCGCTGCTTTCTAAGCCTATAAATAGCACCCTACCCTTTCGTGTTTTTCATAACTTCAGAACACCCCCAGGCTGCCAGAGTGTTCCCAGAGTGTTTCCAAGTGTTTGTGAGTGTTTGGTGAGTGGGTGTGTGTGGCGTTTGCGAGTTTCAAAACGTTCGTGAGGCGGAACTCTTGCGGTTTTGTTTCAAGGAGGTAACATTTGATTTTTAGCTTTTAGTTACGTCGTTATGCTGCTCGTTTTATGTTTTGTTGTGGTTGTTAGCTTAGTTGTGCTTTAAGACCCGTTTTGATTAGCGTTTTTGTTAGCTTAGCGTTATTACGTTGCATGGAGGTTATTAACTGGACTAGAAGGCTTTAGGTTGTTCCTAGTAGCCCTAGGAGTCGGAGAATAGGTGGACAGTGGAAGAGAAAATGAGGTTCTTCTTGAGAACCCATATAGCGGATGTACGGTATCGTGACCGGACGTACGGCTTGCCATTGCACGGCAGACGTACGCTCTTGAGCCCAAACGTATGGTCACAGTGTGACAGGAAAACCCTATTTTCACCAACCGTCCCGTAGCTCATGTTTTCCTTACTTTAGAGTTGTTTTAGTGGAATTAGGACTAATAGAAGGTTTTCCACAGATTTGGAGAACTCGGATCTTTTGGAGTTTTCAGAAGACGCGTATCGATCCAGGCGAGTTTTAACTCACATAATCCGCACTGTTACTTTCCATGCACTGCACATCTATTTTATGTACCAAGCAAACATGCATATTTTACAACTCTCACGTTTTGTACAAATTGCACATGAACTCTGTCCTTTGAGAAAAACGTTGTGCTGAATATGTTAACCAAGTGGGACTTGTAAAATGACATGCATGTAAAATACAAACAAGATAATTGCATCGTATGACATGGTACACCAGTACGTGCGGTAGTAATGGCCATGGGCTTACTATACATGTTAGCTTTATGGTCAAATGTGTGCGTTATGTGAGGGCTGTGGATCCATTGGTTTCATGACCTTGATGCAACCATTCCCAATGGTTCGGTCACTACAGGACGGACGTCATTAGTTGGTGTGGGCCACTCGGGGTTGGACCCGATCGTGCCACTAATGCTACGTACGGATGTTGTGCAATGGCTGGGGCACTGGCATTGTACTATAGGTCCCTCGGAATAGCATCAACCCTGCTGAGAAGGGGTAATATCTTGGGTAGACCATACTGTTGAACTATGACTATTGTTTACATCATATGCATATATCATTACTATATATATATCACGCATAATTAAACTGTCATGATGAAACTGCTTTTGTTTATTAAAATCCTGAGTTCATTACCAAAACTGGAATGGGTATCATCTGCGTTAAAAATCACTAAGTCTTGGACCTACCCCCATTATTTTATGTCTTTCCCCATCATTACGAATAATTACGCAGTTTAGCTGCTTTAGACGAGGATACCGTTGGAGCCTGCTTGGGTGATTGCACAGGATCTGATTCGGGTGATTTTTGAGGATATAGATCCGGTCTGGCTTAGGACGATGTGGGAAGATGGAGGATCTGCCCGTGCAGACTTGATAAAGATTCTGATCTCATTAGCTTTGTTAAAGCTTAAGTCTAGGCTTTGATCTATTGATCTTTTGTGAACAATATTGTAGTATCTTATTTTGTGAATGTATCTATTTGACGGTCTGATAACCGATACATTTGGTGACTTTTATAATATTATGGATGTAGTGCTTATCTCTGGTATCGCTGTGTGATGTTTCATTTATTATCTCTTGATTCCATAGTCTTTGGTAAAGTCTTCCGCTACAGTTTTCTCGTTACGACAAGAAAAGTGTTTTCCCAGAGGTCGTGTCTCGGAGGGACATGGCTGGGATGGCGCGCCGTGGGGTCAATTACTAGTTAATTGATATTCCCATCGGGCGGGGCGTCACAGTTTGTATCAGAGCTCTTTTGCTCTGAGAAAGACTATAGGATAAAGGGAAAAGAGAACTTAGGCTATGATCACACCAGAGATTAGGCTAGATATGCGATTAGGACTTAGTCTTCAGGTTTGTTCGCTTGGTTCTAGTAGAGTCGGTTCTAACTCTGCTCTTCGCTGTAGAGAATGCCGCCTCAAAGGAACCCTGCAACCGGACCTAACGCGATGGAGATTGGAGAGGGAAGTGTCCACCTTGAGCTTGTGGACATTCCCATTGATGAAGCAACACTCCCTAGAAGTCAAGTGATGGACGCAATTGGCCAGTTGGTTTCGGCCATAGATCGTGATAGGGTTGTGAGACAGCCAGCTGAAGGTACTGGGTGTTCTCTAAAGGATTTCTGTAGTCATCACTCGGAGAGTTTTGATGGGATAGGTGACCAGATTCGTGCTGAGAATTGGTTGAACGACGTGGAGGAGTTGTTAGCTACCCTTGGGTGTACGAATGAGCAGAAGGTGGCTTATGCTGCTTATAAGCTGACGGGAGAGGCTAAGCGCTAGTGGCAGGATAAGAAAGTAGTGCTTGTCGCTGACTTGGGTTCGGAGACTACCATTTCTTAGGAGGTCTACAAGCACGAGTTCAATCGGCACTTCTTTCCTAGAGTCGTGCAGGAGGCGAAGGCATGCGAGTTTTTAGATTTGGTTTAAGGAGGGATGCCGGTGATTGAGTACACCACGAGGTTTCTGCAGTTGTCACGCTTTGGGTTGTACCTCATTCCGACGGAGGAAAAGAAAGCGAAGAAGTTCGAACGAGGTCTGAACTCTCACATTCGGATTATGATGAGCTGTTTTGACATCTGGGATTTCTCCCAATTGGTTGATAAGGCGTCGATCTATGAGGAAAGTCTGAAGGAGAATGCGGCTGAGTACGCGGATCAGAAAATGAGGACTCAAGGAACTGGTGCTTCGGTCGGAGGAGCAGGGCCAGCTACGAGGATGGCTGTGGAGAGTTTTCCACCTCAGAGGTCACAAGGACATACCTCTGGTAACCCTCCAGTTTTGTCGCAGAAGAATCAGACGTTGGAGCTGTGCAAGAAGTGTAACCGTATACACTAGGGACCCTGTAGGATGGCAACTGGAACTTGCTATCGTTGTGGCTAGTTTGGTCACTTCAGCAAGGACTGTGTGAGCAAAGGGGTTGCTCAGAAGCCTTTGGCGCCAGCCCGAGTTTACGCGCTTGTTCCAGGAGAACCAGAAGGAGGATCGGAAGTAGTGGTAGGTACCACCCTTATACTTGGATTTGAAGCTTCAGTTTTGTTTGATTCAGGGGCTACCCACTCTTTCGTATCGTTAGTGTTTGTAAGGTTGTCTAGACTTGTTGTGAGAACTTTGGAACCTAGTCTAGTTGTAACTACCTCCGTAGGGAAAACTGTGGTCTGTAAGCGTGTAGTTTGCGAATGCCCTGTTAGCATTTGTGGAAGAGTACTTCCCGTAAACTTAGTTGTTCTCCCTATGTTTAGTTACGACGTTATTCTCGGAATGGATTGGTTAACAAAGCATTCGGCTGTTATCGACTGCGCTTTGAAGCGAGTGACTCTTACACCATGGGGAGAAGGAAAAGTGACGTACATTGGATCACGAGCGAAGTCCTTACCTCCAATGATTTCGGTCGTACAGGCGAGGGCTTATCGTCAGAGGCGATCAGGCATTTTTGGCATTCGTTGTTGCTCCAACGAAGCAAGCAAGGAAGAATCTGGAAGAGATTCCTATGGTGTGCGAGTATTCAGATGTCTTTTCGTCAGACTACTCTGGATTACCACCACAGAGGGAGGTGGAGTTTGGGATTGAGTGTGTGCCAGGCACTAATCCTATCTCTAAGGCACCTTATAGGATGGCGTTGTCGAAATTGAAAGAGCTAAAGGAACAGCTCCAGGAGCTTTTGGACAAGGGTTTTATTCGCCCTAGTATGTCACCGTGGGGAGCACCGGTGTTGTTTGTTATGAAGAAGGATGGGTCAATGAGGATGTGCATTGACTATCGGGAGCTGAATAAGGTGATGATCAAGAATCGATATCCTTTGCCAAGGATTGATGACCTGTTGGATCAGCTGCAAGGAGCACGAGTGTTTTCTAAGGTTGATCTGCTCTCAAGCTATCACGAAGTAAGGGTGAAGGAAGAAGACATTCCTAAAACAGCCTTTAGGACTCGTTATGGACACTACGAGTTCTTAGTTATGTCTTTTGGACTAACTAATGCGCCGACAGTCTTTATGGACACGATGAACAGAGTCTTTCATGACTATTTGGATCAGTTCACCGTTGTCTTTATTGACGATATTTTGATCTACTCAAAGACGTTTGAGGAGCATGCGAAGCATCTGCGGAAGGCATTGGAGAGGCTTAGGAGGGAGAAGCTCTATGCTAAACTCGAGAAGTGCGAGTTTTGGCTGGATAGCATGTCTTTCCTCGAACATGTGATTTCGGGTGAAGGAGTAGCAGTTGACTCGGAGAAGGTAAAGGCCGTGGTGGAGTGGACAAGACAAACTAGCATGTTTGAGATTCGGAGTTTCTTAGGACTCACTGATTACTATCGATGCTTCATTGAAGGTTTTTCGAAGCTGTCGGAACCACTCACTGCTTTGACTAGGAAGAATGCTTGTTTTATTTGGACAGAGGAATGTGAGCGATGTTTCCAAGAGCTGAAGAGGCGATTGGTGACTGCTCCAATGTTGGCATTACCTACGGAATCTGGTAATTTCGTAGTGTATAGCGACGCTTCTAAAAAAGGTTTAGGTTGCGTGCTGATGCAGAATGGCAATGTTATTGCCTATGCTTCACGCCAGCTAAAACCATACAAGCAGAACTATCCTACACACGACCTGGAGTTGGCAGTGGTTGTGTTTGCTCTTAAGATTTGGAGGCACTACTTGTATGGCGAGCGGTGCGAGATCTACACGGACCATAAGAGCTTAAAGTATTTCTTCACTCAGAACGAACTGAACATGAGGCAGAAGAGGTGGATAGAGCTGATCAAGGATTATGATTGTGAGATCAATTATCATCCTAGCTTAGCTAACGTTGTGGCAGACGCGTTGAGCAGGAAATTAACGGTGGAGCTTGCTGCCCTTGGAATTTCTCAATCCCGGTTGATTAAGGAACTCACTGGGATGGGATTGGAAGTAGTAGACGAAGGTGTGCCTATACACCTGGCTAGCCTGATCAGTTAGAATTGCTTGCAAGAATCAAGGTTGCTCAGCTGAAGGATCCTGAGTGTACCAAGATCAAGCAATTGCTTGCGGAAGGTAAGGCAAATGAGTTTTGTCTTAAGGAGGATGGGTTGCTTACCCATTTCAAGAAAGTGTGTGTGCCGGGAATCGGAGAACTAAGGAAGGAGATAATGAGTGAGGCTCATCATTCTCCATACACTGTGCATCCTGGAGGCACCAAGATGTACCGTGATGTGAAGGGATCATATTGGTGGAACAATATGAAGAAGGACATTTCGAAGTTTGTGGAGCAGTGTTCGACCTACCAACAAGTTAAGGCGAAACATCAGAGACCGGCAGGGATGCTTAAGCCGTTGCTTATACCGAAGTGGAAGTGGGACGAAATTGCGATGGACTTTATCTTGGGTTTACCAAAGACACCCGCTGGAGAAGATTCCATTTGGGTTGTTGTCGATCGTTTAACGAAGAGTGCTCATTTTATTCCCTTAAAGGTTAAGGATCTGATGGAAAAGTTGGCCAAACTATATGTTCAGAATGTAGTCTGTTACATGGAGTACCATCGGCAATCATTTCAGACAAAGAATCTCGTTTTACTTCAAGGGTTTGGCAAAGTCTTTAGAAGGAGATGGCGACGGAGCTAAAGTTCAGTATTGCTTTTCATCCTCAGACAAACGATCAGTCTGAGTGGACGAACCAGATCTTAGAGGATATGTTGCGGGCATGTGTGTTGGAATTCAAAGGTAGCTGGGTTCAGTACTTGCCTTTGATTGAGTTTGCCTACAACAACAGTTATCAGGAGACTATTGGTATGCCGCTGTATGAAGTACTTTATGGACGAAAGTGTCAGTCACCCTTGTATTGGGACAACGTCATTGAGAGACAGACGTTGGGGCAGGAACTGATTTAGGACACTCGTGAGAAGGTGCGTGTCATCAAGGAACGGATGAGTGCTTCTCAGAGTCGGCAAAAGAGTTATGCTGATAACCGAAGGAGGCCTTTGGAGTTCGAAGTAGGGGATCGTGTGTTCCTAAAGGTATCGCCGATGAGGGGAGTAATGCGGTTTGGGAAGAAGGAGAAGCTTAGCCCAAGGTTTGTTGAACCGTTCGAAATTACTCAGAGAGTGGGAAGTTGGCTTACAGGATTTCCTTACCCCCAGATTTGGTCGGAACGCATGATGTTTTCCACGTATCGATGTTAAGGAAGTACATCGCTAACCCCGATGTAATTGTGGAGTATGAGCCGTTAGAAATCCATAAGGGATTAACTTACGTGGAAGAATCCCTTAATTTACATTCGTTAGGCTCTTAGTGTTGTTAATATCTAATGTTTTATCTTGTTTTAGTGTTTTAGTGTGTTGTAGGTCTTTGGTGCAAAAGGTGGCTCAAAGGGGAGAAATGAAGCAAAGAAGGAGTCAAGCCCCTGGAAGTGCGTTCGATCGCACTTGGTGCGTTCAAATGCAACTACGGTCGAACGCAGGACACACATTCGAACGCAGGCCTAGTCAACCCGCGTTTCCCGCGTTGCCCTAGCCGGCCCTATCGTACATCGCTTCAACCTTACGCCGTGGGTAGTTATGTGCGTTCGACCACACATAGTGCGTTCGAACACACATGCGGTCTTACGCAGCGCCTACTCTCGAACGCATGCGGCACGGCGGCACACTTGCGACCGAACGCACAGCACCACAATCGAACGTATGCAGCACTACGTTCGAATGCACCCCTGACCTGGCAGCACGTTTTATTTTGTCTATAAATAGGACTTCGTGTATTTTCATTTTCTTCATGCTTGGGAAACGCTTGGGATGCGTTTGAGGCGCCCTTTGTGGCCCAAAACCTCCCCGTTCTTCATTGTAAACACTCCTAAACGTCAATTTGATTTAATGCTTTTATTTATTTTGCTTTAGTCTCTTATTCCCTTCACCATGCTTTTTATCTAATTATTTTTATGCTTAGTTTAATACTCCGTTCGTCATTTCAATTTATGTTTATCCGTTTCAATGCATTTTAGTGACAAAAGTGTGTTGATTGTTGTTTGCAATTCGTTAAACGTCGACTTTCGCTGCAACCGGAGATACATCGGATGATTCGTCTTCGGACCAATATCCGTTGTGACCTCTAAATAGTGTTTGCGTTGTTTAGTTCGACAAGATTTTGTAGCAACAATAGGATATGCATTAATGCTTAATCGATAGACGGACGTACGCACTAACTAATAGCAAATAGAATATGCCTAGTAGCGTAATTGTTGTTGAAGTATGAACTAGGCATGTTTATATGTTGATTAAATTGTGGTGAGGTAGATTAGGGACCTTAGCATTTTTATTTCTTTATTTTTATTGCATTTAATTTAGTTTATTTTAATGCACACCAACTGTTTAATTTTGGGACTAGGTTAAGATAGGATTAATTTAGGCATTTTAGAATTGATTTTTAGCAAAGCCGATTCTCTGTGGGTTCGACACCCGCACTTGCACATCCACTTTATTACAAACAACTCGTGCAATTAGCGAGTACAATTAAATTTGTACGCATCAAATTTTGGCGCCGTTGCCGGGGAATCGTTGTTTTGTTTAAATTAATTTTGGTTGCTTAGATTAATTTTATTTTTCTACTAGTTATTTTTATTGTGTATTTATTTTATTTATTTCGTGCTTTTGTATAGAAAAAAATCCAAAAAAAATATTAGATTAGCGTTTTGTTTGCTGTTTTTAGTTTCTGTTCTGTTTCTGGAAAATCAGGCGCCGACAGTGCGGTCGAACGCATTTTGTGCGTTCGAACGCACTTGAGCCTATTCCTTCGGCTGCGTACCTGCGCTCGCGATACACGCTTCTGCGTGCGAGAGCGCGCCTCTAACAGACCGCAGTGCGTCGTTGCGAACGAACGTACCTCTGTTGCGTTCGAACGCACGTGCACAGACTGCTACATTTCTTCATATCTGCGTGTCTGTGATCAACCGTAGTGTCCTGCGTTCGAACGCACTTCAGCTGGCTGCATCAACAGACCTGAGGCAATGTATGTGTCCTGTTTTCTTTTTTTTAGTTATTTGATTTAATTATTGTTTCGTTTGTATATATTTAATTATTTGGACTGTTTTTATTTATTTATTTGTTGTTGTTAGTTTTGTTTAGTTTAATTTTATTTTTTATTTAGTTTATTATTTTTGTTAGTTTATTTATTAGTTATTTGTTTAGTTTAATTTTTTTGTTAGTTTTTGTTTATTTTGTTTTATTTTTGTATTTTGTTAATTGTTTCATGTGGGATATTTTGAACTGTTTGGGTGAAGCATGAGTCTTCCGTTCGATTATTTTAATGTTTCCCCTAGTGGTAGGACGCAAAACCCTACCAATTTTCACCCACATGAACCATGTTCACACTGCTCCAGCCCTTACCATAGTATAGGTGATTGTCCACATTGGGGACAATTTTCTAATTTTTCACATGAGCAGTTGAACACCAATTTCTCCAGCCCTGGGTTTGAATCAGCTTCAAATTTTTATAACCCAGACTGGAGCAACCATTCTGATTTTTCGTGGCAAGCACATGCTACAGAAAATTCTACTCCCCAGGTTGACGAACTGCACCATCCTGTTTATCCACAATTCGACAACAATTTTTCTTCCTATTCATCATATGACTATCCTCCTAAGCAATCTTCTTTGGAAGAAACGCTTAAGGAATTCATGGCACTAGTCGGCCAACCCACCATTCCTGCGTCACAAGAACCATCATTAGAAGACGCACTCGAGGAGTTTAGGAAAATAGTCGACCAACCTTGTCAAGAAATCATAGATGCCACTGTGGCAAACACTGAAGCAGTTGCAAGGTTGGAAGGACAGCTTGGTCATCTAGTTGCTGAATTCAATAGAATTGAGGAAGAGGAACTTCAAAGTCAGGAGATGGCGATAGAGCAGTACATGATTGATGAGGATTGCCCCAGCGATCCTCATCATGAGCATGTCCAAGCCACCACCACACTTGTTAGTGAGAAAAAAGCTGTCAGCATGGTGGAAGAGAAGGATGAGCAAGTTGAGCCCCCGCCAATTTCAAATTGGCCCAATGACAAGGAAGTGAGTACTGAAGCTCACTCCTTCGTCACAATCCCTCTCGAGGCATATCATTCACATCAAGTTCCATCTTTTCAATGTCTCGAAGAGCCATCTTATGTAGAAATCTTTGAGGAATCGCACACAGAAGATCACAAATCTAGGAACCGTGTTCCTAAGTGGATCCCTCGAAACAAGGACAACTACATAAGATGGCAGATATATATATATATATAAAAATTGCATTCTTTTCAATTCAAGCCTTGGTTCTTTTTAAGACATTGCAGTCCTATGAGTTTCTGAGAAGCACGTCTTTTGAAAAATTGAAACCCCATGTGCATATGTTAGTTCACATTGCACCTTTTTGGAGCATGTTTTGTCTCGATTTTTCAGCTGTGGTTTGATTGTTGTTTGGAGGCCTTGATGGTATGGTTTGTTTGCTCACAATTGTTAAAATTGCTAATGATATATGAACCATATGCATGTGTAAAAGGCCTTGTCTGTCAATAACATTGTGTCATACAAATTGTTTGTGGGTGTCATTCCTGAAAAACCCTCACGAGACTTCACTCGTCCTCTAGGGAATTCCTAGAGGTTTAAAAGGCTTGTTGCATATGCTCAATGCAATCGTCTCTCCCACGAAAGCGGACCTATGTTTGTTTTGTTTTTCGATTTTTGTTTTGCTAAGGGACTAGCAAAATGTAAGTTTGGGGGTATTTGATCAGTGTCAAATTGTGTATATTTGACCCCTTTAACTTATATTTGTTAGGCCTTTAGCTTTGTTAATTTCTAATTATTTTTGGTGTTTTTAGTGTTTTGAGTTGTGCAGGTCTTTACAACAAAAGTTGGCCACAAGAGAGCAAAAAGACACTAAGTGAAGAATTGGACCCCTGCCAAGTGCGTTCGACCGCACTTGGTGCGTTCGAACGCACTTGCGGTCGAACGCAAAGACACGGTCGAGCGCAGTCCCCGTCAGCCCGCGTATCGCGCGGGTGCCCTAGGAGTCCATCGCTTCAGCATGCGCCGTTACGGTTCTCTGCGGTCGAACGCACATTGTGCGTTCGAACGCACAACTCAGTAGTACGTTCGAACGCACCTCCTGCGTTCGAACGCACTCGTAGGAAATTTTGCCTATAAATAGGACCCAAGGCCATTTGGTCGAAACACAATTCCTTTGGGGCGTTTTTGAGAGCATTTTGCTACTATTTGCATTGCTCCGCCCCTTTTCAGTTGTAAACTTTTATTTTACAGTTAATTTTAATGCATTATTTCAATTCTTTTATGTTTTATTGTTCAATGGGTGGCTAGAATCTTCAACTTAGGTTGAAGATGAAGCCTCACCCTTAGTTTAAATTTCGTGCTTTTATATTTTATGCTTATTTTCCGTTATTCAATTCCGCATTCGTCATTCAATTTCTGTGACAAATAATTGAATGGTTGTGTGTGTTGATGCATTGATAGTCGTCCGGTGATGTGTTCCAAGCCGGGTGCACAACAAGTGTTTGGTTGTGATTCAATATCCACTGTGATCCAAGGATACAGTGGATGATTTTATCCATAATCAAAACTCGTTGTAGCTCCTTAACGGTAAACACATTATTCGGTTTGACTTGTGTCAATTACCACAATAGAGTGTGTTGAAGGGTTTAATGTTTAAAAAACGGAAAATGAGTGTTTAATGTATTTAGCTTATTCTTATTGGGTGAGGTTCATCTTTAACCTTAGTTATTTTTATCCCTGCAATTTCAGTTTAATTTTATTTCTGCATTTTTTTTATTTGTTCGAAATCAACCCTCTTTGGGACTAGGTTAAGATACGTTTAATTTAGGAGTTGTATTAGTTTTTATTTACAAAACGCCGTTCTCTGTGGTTCGACCTCGCATTTTCACGCGCACTTTATTGCACACGATTCGTACACTTGCGAGTATTATTTTTGATACGATCAGAACGCAGAAGCCACGTTCGATCGCACGCCTCGTTAGCTCGTGTTTCCCACATCGCCCTAGCCGGCCCTATCGTTCATCGCTTTAACTTTGCGCCGTGGGTAGTTACATGCAATCGATCGCACTATGTGCGATCGAACGCATTGCGGTCGAACGCAACGCCAATGATCGAACACACACTGCACGGTGATGCACCTGCGACCAAATGCACAGCCAACAATCGAACGCATGCAGGGATGCGATCGATTGCACCTCCTGCGATCGAACGCACCCCTGACCTGGCAGCACACTAAATTTTCTCTATAAATAGGACTTTGTGTATTTTATATTTTTCACATTTAGGAGGCGCCTCTAGGGCCTCAAACCCTCTGTTTTCCACTGTAAAGCCCTCCTAAATTGTTATTTAATTAGTTAATGTTTTATTTTGCTTTTATTTAGTCTCTTATTCCCTTCACTATGGATTTGTTTACGTATATTCATGTTTAGTTCGTATTATTCTGTCATTTCATTTTATGTTTATTCGTTTCAATGCATTTTAGTGACAAAAGTGTGTTGATTTTTGTTTGCAAATCGTTAAACGTCGACTTTCGTTGCAACCGGAGATACATCGGATGATTCGTCTTCGGACCAATATCCGTTGCGACCTCTTAAAACAGTGTTTACATTGGTTAGTTCGACAAGATTTTGTAGCAACAATAGGATATGCATATGTGCTTTTTCGATAGACGAAAATATGAACAATGTGTTAGCGCTCAGAGTATGCCTAGTAGCATAGTCGTTATTGAGTATGAGCTAAGCATGTTTATATGTTGATTAAATTGTGGTGAGGTGGATTAGGGACCTTAGCGTTTTCATTTATTTATTTTATTGCATTTTAATCTAGTTTATTTTTATGCACACCAACTGTTTGATTTTGGGACTAGGTTAAGATAGGATTAGTTTAGGCAATTTAAATTGGTTTTTTACACAAAGCACGATTCTCTGTGGGATTTGACCTCGCACTTACACACCTGCTACACTGCATAACGACTCGTGCAATTGACGAGTACAATTAAATTTGTGCAACAAATTTTGGCGCCGTTGCCGGGGAATCGTTGTTTTGTTTGAATTGATTTTTTTTGCGTAGATTAATTTTATTTTTCTACTAGTTATTTCAATTGTGTAATTATTTTATTTATTTCGTGCTTTTGTATAGAAAAAAAATCCAAAAAAAAAATTTAGATTAGTGTTTATTTTTGCAATTTTTAGTTTAATTTCGGATTCTGGAAAATCAGGCACTGATAGTGCGATCGATCGCAATCCTGTTGCGATCGAACGCACTTGAGCCTATTCCTTCAGTCACATTCCTGCGCTCGCCTTATACGCTGTTGCGTGCGAGCGCGCGCCTCTGACAGAACCTCAGTACGCCGTTGCGAATGGTCGCACCTCAGTTGCGATCAAACGCACATGCATGGACTGCTACATTTCTGCGTATCTGCGTGTTTGCGATCGATCGTAGTGTCTTGCCCTCGAGCGCACCTCAGTTGGCTGCATCAACAGACCCGAGGCAGTGTATGTGTTCTGCTTTCTTTCTTTTTGTTTTATTTAATTATTAGTTTATAATTATTTATTTATTGTGCATATTTTCATTTGTTTAATTGTTGTTGGTAGTTTTAATTAGTTTATTTTTATTTTTAATTGTTTAATTAGTTTATTAGTTTAATTAGTTTTTTGGTTATTTGTTTAGTTTATTTTTGTTAGTTTTTGTTTATTTTATTTTAGTAAATCTGTTATTGTTTCATGTGGGATATTTTGAACTGTTTGATTGAAGCATGAGTCTTCCGTTTATTAATTTTGATGTTTCCCTAGTAGTAGGACACCAAATCCTACCAATTTGTACCCACATGAACTTTGTTTAGGCTGCTCTAGTCCTTACCATGATTCCGGTGATTGTCCACATTGGGGACAATTTACCAATCTCCCATATGAGCAGCTAAACACCAGTTTTTCCGACCAGGGGTTTGAATCACATTCTAATTCTTACACCCCTAACCGGAATAACCATTTTGATGTCTCTTGGTATGCTCATGCCATGGGAAACTATGCTCTCCATTCCGATGAACTGCACCATTCTGAATATCCGTAGTTCAATACCCACTCTTTTATACCTTCATCGTATAATCCTCCTCCTCAAGAGTTATTAGGGCAACATTTTCCAACTGCTCATATTGATGACTTAGAGGAGAGAGCGAACCAACTCATGGCAGCTAGGCGTGCCCACGCCCAGTTTCCTCACACTCACACACCTCATCAGTCATGTGAATATTGTTATTATCCTTCTCACGGATTTGATGAGTGTCCTTTCTATATTCATAATGTGAGTCAAATTAACAAGTCTGCACATGAGAATGCACAAACCACCACCACACTTGTTAGTGAGGAAAAAGCTGTCAGTAAGGTGGAAGAGAAGGAGGAGCAGATTGAGCCCCCGCCAATTCCAATTTTTTCCAACGACAAGGAAGTGAGTACTGAAGTTCACTCCTTCGTCACAATCCCTCTCGAAACATATCTTGAACCTCAAGTTTCACCTTTTCAATGTCTCGAGGAGCCATCTTATGTAGAGATTTTCAAAGAATCAAGAACCAAAGATCACAAATCTATAAATCGTGGTCCTAAGAGAATTTTTCGAAGCTTTTAGGCTACATAAGATGGCGGAACATCCTTCCAGAGGGATATCCAATTCTTAAGAAGAAAGGATAGAAGGGATTGGTTGGACACCCATACGAGCGGGGAAGGTGCAGTTTTCTTTCGTTTTTATTTTCCGCACTTTAATTTTTGTCATTTTCTTTTTGTTATTTTATTTTATTGTATTTCTAACAGCAATTAACCGTTGGTGTTTGATCATTAATAAAAAGATTGCTGTTAGTTTTTGATAGGTGTTTTGATGTTTAAGTTCGGGGGATGCTTTGGACTTTGCATATCTCGGTTCCTCATCCCACTGTATAGTATTTCTTGCCACATTGGGGACAATGTGTCATTTAAGTTTGGGGGTGTGGACAAACATTCTGTTTGTCTTTTTGTTTGTTTATTTAGTTGTTTTGTTTTGTTTTTGTCTGTATATATTTGTTTTTGTCTGTATATAAAATTTTTTCTTTTTGTTTGTTACTATATTGTTGATTGGGCATGACTTACATCATAATTGTGGATTACATGTCATTAGTGTGTTTAACTTGTTTGAACATTGCATATCATTAGAAATCCCAGTTTTTGATTCATGTGTTCGATTAGAGAGACTCCACTTGTTTGATCGTTATTTCACATGCACACTAGCATTATGGTTTGTGAGGTATGAGATTTGACTTTGAAGTGTGTGTCTTGAGATTTCTAGGTTTGCGATGTGATGATGAAAACCTTGGCTGTTAAAAAAAAAAAAAATTCAGAATAAGTCGAGCTTTTCATTGAGTAACCGGACCTCTTGCCTGGCCAAGCAATGAGTGTTCGCATCAAAAGATGAGAAATTCCAGCTAAAAAATTGTATGGCTAGTTTAGGCTCTTTTGACTTGAGTAATTAAGCCCTAAGGATGTCTCTACATCTAGTGCCCTAAAGCCGTCTGGTTTGGGAGTCACTGGCCCAACGCTCGTTACCAGGGGCTGACCTACATTTGTGGGTGGGGGGACATTCGTCCCCCCCAAAAATTGCCAAAATTTTGCTACAGTATACATATTATATATATATTTTAAAATTTTAAAGTTTTGTCCCCTCAAATCTTTGACAAGTGTCCCCCCACCCATTCTCTCTCATTGACTCTAGGCTCCAGCAAGTCCACTCATTTGTTTTTACGCTCTAGCAAGTCCACTCTTCTTTTTTATTTATTTTTTATTTTTTTATTTTTTTTATTCAGACTCTCTCACCAAAACTTCCAGGAGAAGCTTCTCAAGTGAACTCTCATTCTCTCAAGCATTGTCCCGACTAAGTGACTCCCATTGACGGTTTGACCCATTTTTTCTTGCACTGCCCAAAACTCATTCAAATTTTCGCTCCTGAAGAGCACACCCACGCCGCCTAGTCTCACCCAAGTGCCCAACGGCATTCACTCTCCTGTCTATCCAGGTTCTTCATCTCCCACATATTTTTTTCTTTTTCATTTTTTTTTCGATTAATAGTTAGTCTGTTAATGAAAGGGTAGAGTCTGTAGAGATTTGAAGAAGAGTTAGGCTTTGTCGCTTTGAGGAGGCATCGGGCACCTCTGGGTAGAGATGGTTTTTGTGGTTTGGGCCTTGCAAAGCCATTGTTGATTGTTAGGGTTTCTGGGTTTGTAACAATGGGCGCCCATTAGAGTTGTCTCTTGGATTTTAGTTCAAAAAGTAGCATGGGCCGCTTGGTTTCGTGACTTTCGTCAACTAGAAAGTGTGATTTCTCCCCTTTTTGGAGGTGTTTTTTGCTCTGTTTGGTTAGTAAAAAATATGCAGGACACTGGGACAGGGAAGGAAAGGATGGGGCCATGGGGCGACTTTAATATTGTCATTGGAATATTTTGACAGGTAGTGCATGTTGTGCTTTGTCTGTTTGTCAATTGTCATCATATATTCATATGTGAAAATGTATGGCTTAAAATTTGTCCACGTAACCGTAGGATTAAAAATAATAATAAAAAGGGGGTGTAAATTGAAGTATAAAATGTTTCATGCAATGCTAAATGCTGTAACTCCAGAGAAAATAACAAATGTTTCGTATCCCCCTGCTCGATTCCCTGTTCTGTGCTTTGTTTTTTGCAGAGTTTTGCATGCAGCAGTTCTTCTTGTTCTTATATTTTAAGAAATATTCAACCAACATATATTTGTTTAATTTGGGGTTAGGATTATATGAAATCTATGGTTTAGATTAATGGGAGTAAACCAATTATATAACTTGCAGTGGGCTTTGTTTCAAATTATTGCAGATTGTAGGTTGCAGTGGCTTATCTTATACTCTCAAGCTTAGCAATTCAGAGTTAGGGCATTTTGTTAGGAGAAACAATTCACCCTCAAAGGTACCATTTTTATTGAACCATATAGATTGTGCTTGGTTTATATTGCTAAAAATTGATGTTATTGTATGTTTGTAATGCCATAAGATTAAGATTTTGAATAAGTATTTATAGATTTACTATATTTTGATGTAAAAAAATTATACAAGTTTTGATTTTAGCTTTCATTGTTGGTTACTTTGATAGGTTTTAAACTCTTAATTAATTAATTTATTTGGTGTTCTTTCACTTGTTAGTTCCGTGACAATAAGAATTATAATAAAATTCTAACAAAAATCTTTATACTCCCTGAAAATTTCAGGGTTAGTTCTTGATTGATAAGTATTGAAAAATGGGCAAGCCAAAAACACTTGATTCATTCTTTAAGAGAAAAGAGGCAAGTCAGTCAGAGGTCAATACACCTTTAGATAAACCTTTAGCAACAAATATTGATGCTCCAGTGATTGATGAGCGTCCTTCCAAATGTCCAAGAATCGAACTTGAAGAAATTGATGTTACCTCTTTAGAACCTGATCCTGGATTACGTCGGCAAATATGGGAATTTCCTATTAACTTACGAGATGAAATCCGGTGTGCTTATATTAAAGCTGGTCCATGTCAACCCAAGCTTTCAAAATTTCCATTTTCAGGTGAGGGTAAGAATCGTCGCCGATTTCAACGTTCTTGGTATAACAAATACTCAACTTGGTTGGAGTACTCAGAATCAAAGGATGCCATATTTTTTCTTCAATGCTACGTTTTTGCTATGAAACCGACAGGTCGTCCAGGATCAGATGCATTTACAGCGAAAGGTTTTGACAATTGGAAAAAGGCAAGTGACGGAATGAATAGTGCTTTATTGGGACATGTGGGGAAAGATCCAAATTCACCACATAAAATTGTGTGAAATGTTGTGAGGATCTAATGAATTATTCACGGCATATTGATAAGTTAGTTGAAAAGCAATCATCACAAGAAATGGAGAAGAATTGGCTGCGGCTCAAAACCTCAATAGATAGTGTTCAATGGCTAGCATTCCAAGCCTGTGACTTTAGAGGTCATGATGAAAGCTCAAACTCAAACAATCAAGGTAATTTCATTGAATTGGTGAAGCTCCTAGCAACTTACAATGATGATGTTGCTGAAATTGTCTTAGAAAATGCTCCAAAAAATGCCAAATATACATCACCCAAAATTCAAAAGGAAATTTTGCATATCATCGCAAAGAAAGTGCGGAATGTGATTTGTAAAGAAATTGGGGATGCCAAATTTTGCATTCTTGTTGATGAAGCTCGGGATGAGTCAAAAAGGGAGCAAATGGCTATTATTTTAAGGTTTGTGGACAAAGATAGCTTCATTAGGGAGAGATTCTTTGATATTGTACATGTCAAAGATACTATTGCATCAACTTTGAAAAAGGAGATATGTGGTGTTCTTTCTCGTAACAACCTCCTAGTTGAGAATATTCGAGGTCAAGGATATGATGGAGGAAGTAATATGCGTGGTGAATGGAATGGTTTGCAAGCTTTATTTCTTAGAAATTGTCCATATGCATATTATGTGCATTGCTTGGCTCATAAACTACAATTGGCTTTAGTTGCAGCATCTAGAGAAGCAAAGCCTATTCATCAATTTTTTGTCCAATTGGCTTCTATTGTCAATATTGTTGGTGGTTCTTCTAAATGTCATGATCTATTGCAATCTACTCATGTTGATGACATTGAAAGTTTAATTGCTTCTAATGAAATTGAGACTGGAAGGGGGGCAAATCAAATTGGTACTTTACAACGGGCAGGAGATACTCGATGGTCATCTCATTCTCACTCTATTTGTTCCTTGCTAACAATGTTTAATGCAAGTTGTTAGTTCTCAACACTGCCTCAAAGGATGGAGCTAATTACTCTCAACGTGGTGATGCTGATGCGGCTTACATGGTATTAACATCATTTGAGTTTATTTTGATATTGCATTTGATGAAAGACACCATGGGAATCACTAATATGCTTTGTCAAATTTTGCAACAAAAATCCATAGACATTTTAAATGCCATGAGTCAAGTTTCAACTACACAATCACTCATTCAAAAGAGGAGAGAAGATAGGTGGGAGTCTCTGCTTGCTACTGTGAAATCATTTTGTGAAAAATATGACATTGATATTCCTGATATGAATGCTCCTTACACTAGAGCTCGAGGTAGATCTTGTCGTCAACATGAAGAGTCTTCAACAATAGTTGAGTATCATTTTAGAGTTGATATATTTACTGCTGCAATAGACTTTCACTTGCAAGAACTAAAAAATAGATTTAATGAGCAAGTTGTGGAACTTCTCATTCTTAGTGCTGCTTTAAGCCCAAAAGATGCATACAAATCATTTAAAATTTGTGACATATGCAAGTTAGCTGAGAAGTTTTATCCTCGAGATTTCACTGAGCAAGAAAAACTCTGTTTGAGATTCCAATTGGAGCATTTTCAGCTTGATGTGCCAAATCATGCATATTTTCAAAATATGTCTACATTATCTGAGTTATGCAGAGGATTAACAGTTACGGGAAAGTCAAAGATTTATCCTTTGATTGACAGGTTGATTCGTCTAGTGTAAACTCTCCCTGTTTCTACTGCAACTACAGAGCAAGCTTTTTCTGCCATGAAGCTTGTAAAAACTAGATTGTGTACTAGAATGGAAGATGAGTTTCTTCCAGACAATTTAATAGTTTATATTGAGAAAGAAATTGCTAGGACTTTCACTTCAGAGATGATAATGGATGAATTTTATTCCATTAAAAGGAGATATTAAGTTCTTTTTGTAAGTATTTTTTTGTAGGAGATGCTAAGTTCTTTTTGTGTCTCTTTTTTGTACATGTCTAGTTGTCTTATGTCTAGCAAGGTAGAAAAATTAGCTTGTGTATTCCGAAAGGAAGGTTCTTTTCCATTTCCTTGAAAAGGATTTTATAGACATGTAACTTTTGTATACATTAATGACTTATTAAATTATATCTCATCATATGTATTTATATATTTATATAAATTTGTCCCCCCACACCCAAAATCCTGGTTCCGCCCTTGCTCGTTACAGAGGTCATTTAAAAGCTTAAGGGAGTCAAGCATTGCACAGCCTACACAAAAATTGCATTTTTCAATTCAAGCCTTGGTTGTATTTATCACACTGTTTTCCTTCGGATTTTGGGATATACATCTTTGGAGGATAATTGAAACCCCATGATCTTGTTGTTAGTTCACTTTGTACTTCTTAGAGCATGTGTTGTCTCAATTTTTCAACCTTGAGTGAAATGATGTTTGGATGCCTGGATGATGTGGTTCGTATCTTTAACATGTTAAATTTGGTAGTGATGTATGAACCATGTGTTTGTGTGAAGGGCTTTGTCCATTAATAACATAGTGCCAATAATTGTTTGTGAGTGTCATTCCTGGAAAACCCTCACGAGACTTCACTCGTCCACTAGGGATGCCTAGTGGTTTAAAAGGCTTGTTGCATACGCTAAATGCAATCGTTTCTCCCATGAAAGCGGATTTATGTTTATTGTTTTCATTGTGTTTTCATTTTTGTTTTGCTAAGGGACTAGCAAAATGTAAGTTTGGGGGTATTTGATGAGTGCCTAAAAGTGCTTATTTGGACCCCTTAATTTATATTTGTTAGGCTCTTAGCTTTGTTAATATCTAATATTTTGTATTGTTTTAGAGTTTTAGTGTGTTGTAGGTCCTTGGTGCGAATTGTGGTTCAAAGGGGCAGAATTAAGCAAAGATGAAACTTCAGCCTCTGCAAGTGCGATCGAACGCACTACGGTCGAACGCAGAAGCCACGTTCGATCGCACGCCTCGTTAGCCCGCGTTTCTCGTGTCGCCCTAGCCGGCCCTATCGTTCATCACTTCAACTTTGCACCGTGGGTAGTTACGTGCGATTGATCGCACTATGTGCAATCGAACGCAATGCCAATGATCGAACACACATTGCACGGCGATGCACCTGCAACCGAACGCATAGCCAAATAATCGAATGCATGCAGGGATGCGATCGATCACACCTCCTACGATCAAACGCACCCTTGACCTAGCAGCACACTAAATTTTCTCCATAAATAGGACTTTGTGTATTTCGTATTTTTCACGTTTGGGAGGTGCCTTTAGGGCCTCAAACCCTCTGTTTTCCACTGTAAAGCCCTCATAAATTGTCATTTATTTATTTAATGTTTATTTTGCTTTTATTTAGTCTCTTATTCCCTTCACTATGGATTTGTTTACATATATTCATGTTTAGTTTGTATTATTCTGTCATTTCATTTTATGTTTATTCATTTCAATGCATTTTAGTGACAAAAGTGTGTTGATTGTTGTTTGCAAATCGTTAAACGTCGACTTTCGTTGCAACCAGAGATACATCGGATGATTCGTCTTCGGACCAATATCCGTTGTGACCTCTTAAAACAGTGTTTGCATTGGTTAGTTCAACAAGATTTTGTAGCAACAATAGGATATGCATATGTGCTTTTCAATAGACGGAAATATGAATAATGTGTTAGCGCTCAGAGTATGCCTAGTAGCATAGTCGTTATTGAGTATGAGCTAAGCATGTTTATATGTTGATTAAATTGTGGTGAGGTGGATTAGGGACCCTAGCATTTTCATTTATTTATTTTATTGCATTTTAATCAAGTTTATTTTTATGCACACCAACTGTTTGATTTTGGGACTAGGTTAAGATATGATTAGTTTAGGCAATTTAAATTGGTTTTTTACACAAAGCACGATTCTCTGTGGGATTCGACCTCACACTTGCACACCCGCTACACTGCATAACAACTCGTGCAATTAACGAGTACAATTAAATTTGTGCATCAATACAGCCCTTTCATTACTGAACCTCGGATCCATAGGTGATGGGCATAGGGGACCAATGACTTGGGCCGGAAGATATGAGTGTAACAGTTACCCCTTAAATTCCATATGTCGAGGCTTCGGGAGAAGAGAATTCAAATCTTTTCCTCCTCTTGGGAGCAGATCTTTCGTACGCTCTGCTATGCTTGGATTCTGCAACTGTGGGTCTTAACATTTTACCCATTTATAGAAATTGATATCTGTGTAGCCAGGATACTCTGCCATTAGCCATGATTTCTTTTGAATACCTTGTCATTATCTACGTAAATGCGCCGTTGTTTGCCCACGTGTTTAGCAGAATACAGTCAGTTTCTGGGCACGAATGTTGGCAAGGATAGATGTCGATCTAGGGATGGCGTCCTCGGTTGCATTTGTTGGGTGGACAGATGGCTCGAGTCCTTTCAATTCAGGCGTGATTGCAGGTTCATGATTTCTTCGCATTAAATGTGTTGCCTGCTTCCTGAGATCTTTCTCCTATAAAGATCCCACTGTTGATTTCCCTGTTACTACCTTCATTTTTCTTCCTCTGAACACCTTTGTTGCTAAGCATATTTCTCTTTCATTTTCTTAGCCATGTCTTCTGCTCAATCCCCTTCTCCTCCAAATGGTGAGGTGGCCAATACTCAATCCCCTAAGATTCCCCTGGTTCGCCGTTCAAGTGAATTGTCTGCCAGGGTTCGCTCGATAAGCGAGATGTCGCCTTCTTTTTGACATCTGGATTACCCTCATTGGTAGAGGTCCCACTTTACAGCGGCGGACGAAAAAGATCTTCGCCCTACAACATTCCTCCGTCAATCTTTCTGCATTTTCTAGATAGGTCCACTGGGATGATAGATGGACCGGTGACATTTGCGTTTACGAGTGCATGTTCATGGCTGGAGTTCGTTTGCCATTTCCTCCCATTGTTAGGGAATTGTTGTCTTCTCTTGGGGTGGCGCTTGGGCAGTTAATGCCCAACGGTTAGAGGTACTTCTCTTCACCTTTCTGCTGTAGCCTTCGGTGTTCCTAGGCGAGACTCAGTTGGTTTCAGAGTTTCTGAACATCTACGGGCCCCACGTTTATCCCACCTTTGAAATAGTGACATTCATGGTTCAAGGAAAGAACCAATTTATCTAGCTCGGGAGCACATACTCCAACAACAAGCATTGGGGGCAGAGTAGTTCTTTTACATTTGGACCCTGGGAGGCTGCTGAGTCTGATACTAGGCCAGTAAGGCATTCCGTTCCTTGGGAATGGGGAGTTCCCTGGGAAAGTAGTAAGTATTTAACTATGCATTGTGTTTCTTCGCCTATACTTCTTATCGGCACATCTTTCTTTTCATGCAAGGAAAGAGTGCCCTAAGTTGAACTCGGAGCAACAGGGTTGGGTTAACCATATCTTGCAATTTTCTCAACTTCCCGAGAATGCCGAGCTGGATGCTCTTTGGGAACATCGTCACTGACTAGGCTCTTCATGAGCATTTGGGGTACCAGATACCTGTCGACAAGGTAGGATGGGATCGCCAAGGGAATCCAAAGAAGCCCTCTCTTCCTTCTGAGAAGGTGGTCTTGGGTTTGCATGCCCGGCCTCCAAGTAAGAAATCTCGGGCCCATAAGAACATTGGTGCTTGAGTAAGTCAGCTGCTGATCCCAAGCTAGCCCAAAAAGATGTGGCTTTCGGGCCTTCTTCCCTCCATAGGGCTCAAGATTCTATGACTATGCCCGTTACTAGGGAGGGATCTTCGTCGCCTAAAAGGAAATCAGGCGTGGATGCTTCTGCCTTGGTACCACCACAAAAGAAGGGGTGAGTGGACAAAGCGAAGGAGCTATTATGGATGATTGCCTTTGTTCGCTCTGACTCGATCCCACCATCTTTTGGGCCCCCAGGTGGACCAGAGGAGGCCCTAAATCCGAATTCTTTGGGGAAGGTGGCTCCCTTGGATGTTGTTCCTCTGGACACGAAGTCGAGGGGACGAGGAGACTAGGGGAGCCAACCGCCGAACGGAGTGGGACCGACAATCCTCCTACTCTGAAAGGTGAGGCCCCGCACGTTCCAAGCAAACCATTCGGGTAGGTTCCCATATACCTAGGTTAGCCTCGTAGAGGTCATTTTGGGAAGAGTTCACTGTTAATCTGATCCTTAGGAGATGGCTTGCGCGGGAATCCCCTTTGATGCGTGCCAAATATTGTATATTTGAGCCTCTTTAACTTATGTTTGTTAAGCTCTTAGTTTGGGTATTTTCTAATGTTTTTGTTAGTTGTAGTGTTTTATTGTGCTGCAGGTCATTGACATGTGATAAGTGCCAAAATATTCATATTTTAGCCCTTAATTTATATTTGTTAATTTCTTAGTTTTTGTTATTTTATTTCACTTTATTTCCCTTTTTGTGTTTTCTGTGTTTTTGTAGGTCATGGAAGAAAAGGAAGTGTTTCTGGAAATGTTCCAAGCTTAAAGGGCAAATTGGGAAGACCTAAAAGATGTGGAAATGATTAAATCGGAATTTATCAAATTAGAGCTAAAATCGGATTGGATTCAAATTTGGATTCTGAATAGGTCTCGGTATTTTGGTCATAACTTTCATCTCAAATATCAGATTGAGGTGATTCAAATGGCATTGGAAAGGTGATTCAACAGGCTATAAAGCATTGTGAAATCACATTTTCCTAATTCGGAACGTTGCAATACTAAAATCACCTTGCAAGATAAGAGCCCAATTCTGGAAGAATCATATTCCGATTTGTAATAGGATTGTCTCCTAAATTGACTAGGAGAGAGAATTCCAAATTTCCTAGGTTTACTAGGGTTTCTAGGACTCTCCTAAAGCCTATAAATAGACCTCTAAGCCTCAGAATTATATAGACAATTTCAGGGAGGAGAATTTGGAGGCTACTTCTAGGAGCGGTTTTCGGTTCTTTCTTTTCCTTTTCTTTTCAGTTTTATTTTAATTATGTGTAACTAAATATTTTAGTAGGGCTGGATTGAAACCCTAATTATGTTTATTTAATATATCAATATTGGCGCATTTGTGATAATCATATTGTGTTGCTTAACTTGATTAATGCCTGTTTTATTGAATTCCTCATATGTATGTGATTAGACATTATATGCATTTGTATGGATTAGTTAATTAAATCAATTTGGATGATTGAGTCCTGGGTTTAATAAAAGTAACAAAAGATATCCACGCCGGGTTCTTGGGTTAATCAACATAGGGAACCGGAAGTAGACACCCGTACCCTAGGCCTCATGTGTTTGTCGGTTTTCACAATTTTTATGCTTTCTTAAAGAACAACTTAGTAGACACCCATGCCTAATTCGTTGCTTAGGGAAACCAATAGCTTAAGGAGTAGACACCCATGCCCTTAGGTTGGCAAACATTAGGTATTCATAATATGACTAAAGCATTGGCATATTGTTATATTATTTAAATATGATTAGTGGTGGATATCAAAGCCCTACATTTTTATTTATCTTTATCTTTATTTATTTTTCATAATATCAATTTTGTGACAATTTGATATTTTAATTAATTCTAAGCAAAATTAACAATCCTCATGGGAATGATCTCGTATTTGCCTGCTATGCTATCGTTTTTATCTTGTGCACTTGCGAGTAAAACGTATAAAATATTATCTATTAATTTAGGTAGTATTTGTCACAACAAGTTTTTGGCGTCGTTGCCGGGGATTGTTTAATTTTGTTTAGAATTTTTTTTCGTTAGTTAATTTATTTTATTTATATTTTCGTGTTACTAATTTTTTTAGAATTTTAGTTTTGTTCTGCAGCGGTGCGATCAAGCGCACCCTTGGTGCGATCGAGCACACTGCTGCAGGGCGATCAAGCGCAAAGCCAGAATAGCCACGCCGAAGATGCTGTATTTACTTTTTTGTTTTGCAGTTCTGCCTCGAGTGCGATCGAGCGCACTAACCTGTGCGATCGAGCGCTCTACCAGATAGCAGTTGCAGTAGTTTGTGAGTTTTTCTTTTTATTTTTGGTTTTTATTATTATTTTAATTTCTTTGTGTTTTTATTCACATGTGGGGAGGCACTCCAACACCCTATGGACCATGTTCATTCTGCTATGACCCTTATCACAATGTTAGGAATTGTCCTTCATTAAGACAAATTTCTAACAATATTTTTAAGCATAAGAACACACCACTCTCTAGACCGGGGAATGACCGCTGTTTTGATTCCTATAACCCATCATGGAGCCAATAGTCAAATATCTCATGGCAAGCTCAAGATCCTGGAATTCATGCTCCACAATTTCATGGACTGCAACATCAATCATATGAGCAGTTTTATGATCATGCATATTCCTTTCAATTAGCTCCACAACAGCAATATCAGGCTGAACCACCTCCTCCTGAGGTCTCTGAAGAGTCGCTAGAGACTATCAGAGTGTTGATCAAGAATACATAACAAATGACTCAGAATACAAGGCAAGCAGTTGAGGAGATGAGGGCCCACCACAACCAACAAGCCAATATTCTCAAAGAAGAAGAAGAAGCATACCAAGAAGAGCCATCTTCCACCTACTAGCCTCCACAATGCCAAGAAGAGGAGCCACCTCCCATATATGATCATTCATATTCCCATCAACAATACCAAGAAGAACCACCTTTTCCAACAATGGTTGCTTTACAAGAAGCAAGTGCTAGATTAGAAAGAACGATGTCAGCTTTTCTTAGCCAAGCAGAGGAAGATAGGCAAGAATTTGAAAGGATGAATAACTCTATCATGCAATCATATGAGAAGATGGATGCTCATTTTAAGCAAATGATGGATATCCTCAAAGAAGAAAAGTGTCAAGATCAGTTGGTGGCCAATCCTAATGAGTACTACATGGAGGATGAGTACACTTACTATCATGAGCAAACAACCACCACACCTAGGAATGAAGAAACTGTTGAGGAAAATTTTTGTGAGCCAAATCTTGAAGATCCTTTGGGAGAGCGCTTTGATCAATTTTGTGAGCAAGCTGTGGTTGAAAATCAAGTGGATGAAAGGAAGGAGGAGCAAACTGAGGATCTAGAGGAGCCACATCAGGAAAAACAAGAAGAGAGCACAAAAACTTTTTCAACATTAGCTCTTATTTCTGAAACACCAAGATGCCAAGAGAGAAGTCTGTTAAAGCTACCAAATGAGCAAATTGAGGACATCAAGATAGAAAAGTTCCTTGAGTCTTCTTCTTATTTTATTCCAATCCATGATGAGAAATTGTTTGAGAAGACTCAAAGTGGTCCACCCCTATATACAGACAATTGGAATCCCCCTGGAATTGGAAGACATCATTCTCTTTGGTGAAAGAGAAGAAAAGATTGGTGCTTCAAGTTTAAAGTGCCATAGTCTGGCTGAAGACGTTAACTTAGCGCTTATGGGAGGCACCCCATAGAATATCCTTTTTATTTCATTATTTGTTTATTTTATTTTATTTTGTTTTTATTTTATTTTGTTTTCCATTATTACTTTAGTGTTTTGTTTTTCAGGGACAAGTGTGCTTGAGTTCAAGTTTGGGGGAATGTTTTAAGTCAAACCTATTCCCGACAGTTTCATCCATCTCCCGGGTAAGATCTTTTCATGTTATACACACATTGGGGACAATGTGTAATTTAAGTTTGGGGGTATGAGAGGCACATTTACACACACTTGGTCCCACTTTTTTGTTTTTGAAAAAAAAAAAAAATGCATGTTCATGTTGTCTTAAAATTTTGGTTGATCTAAGAATTGTGATTTGATATTCATTGGTTAGCTTAAAATTTTGAACACATGATCTGATGTTGGATTTTTAAGTTTGTTACTTACTTTAGGTATTTGAGAATTTACATGTTTGATCTGCTCTAACACAAGCACATTAGCACATGATTTGTGGGGTATGACATGTGGTTTTGATGTGTATGTTTCTATGTTTTGGGTGAAACTGGATGACTTATTGGTTGGATACTTTGGCATAATTTAAGAAAAAGAATAAAAAAAAAACGATCATTGATCAACTTTTCACTGAGTAACTGGGCCTCTTGCCTCATTAAGCATCAAGTGTTCACGTCAAAAGATGAAGAGATTTGACTTGGTTAACTTTATGAAAAAAAAATGATGATAATCATTGATAAAATTTTCACTAAGTAACTGGACCTCCTACCTCAGTAAGTATTGAGTGTTCACGTCAAAAGGTGAGGAGATTTGATGTCGTTAACATTATGACTAGTTTAGTTTTGTAGCCTTTTTTACTTGAGTTAATAAGTCCTTAGGGGTGTCTTCACACCAAATGCCCTAAAACCGTCTGGTTTGGGAGTCATTGGCTCAACACTCGCTACATGGGTCAATTAGAAAGCTTAAGGGAACTAAACATTGCAGAGTCAAAAAAAATAAAAGAAAGAAAAAATAAAATTATGCCACTGTTGTTCATTCTAATGGAAAATTCAGTGAAGCTTGAGATATTTAGACATTGCACATTGAAATTATTTGGAAGCTTTATAGTCTTGTGCTAATTCACTCTACACTGTTTCGAACTTGTGATGCCTTAGCTTGCCTGTTGTAAGTGACTAGACTTTAAATTCCTATTCATTATGAAGATGAAGTTTAACTTTTTAAGCTTTCCAATGAATGAAAATCATGGTTTTGGATAACATGAACTGTGCATAATGTTTGTGGGTAACATTCCTAGAAAACCCTCATGAGACTTAACTCGTCCTCTAGGGAATGCCTAAGGGTTTAAAAGGCTTGTTACATTCGCTAAATGCAACCGTCCATCCCACGAAAGCTGGACTTATCTCTTTGTTTTTTGTTTTTTATTTTGTTTTTAGTTCGTATTGCTAAGAGACTAGCAATATGTAAGTTTGGGGGTGTGATAAGTGCCAAAATAGCCCTTAATTTACATTTGTTAATTTCTTAGTTTTTGTTATTTTATTTCATTTTATTTCCTTTTTGTGTTTTTTTGTGTTTTTTTAGGTCATGGAAGAAAATGAAGCGTTTCTGGAAATGTTCCAAGCTTAAAGGGCAAATTGGGAAGACCAAGAAGATGAGGAAAGGATTAAATCAGAATTTATCAAATTGGAGCTAAAATCGGATTGGATTCAAATTTGGATTCTGAACAAGTCTCGGTATTTTGGCCATAACTTTCAGATCAAATATTGGATTGAGGTGATTCTAATGGCATTGGAAAGCTGACTCAACAGGCTACAAATCATTGTGAAATAGTATTTTCTTAGTTTGGAACGCCGCAATGCTAAAATCACCTTGCAAGATAGGAGCCTAATTCTGGACGAATCCTATTCCAATTTGTAATAGGATTGTCTCCTAAATTGACTAGGAGAGAGAATTCCGAATTTCTTAGGTTTACTAGGGTTTCTAGGACTCTCCTAAAGCCTATAAATAGACATCTGAGCCTCAGAATTATATAGACAATTTCAGAGTGGAGAATTTGGAGGCTACTTATAGGAGCGGTTTTCGGTTCTTTCTTTTCCTTTTTTTTTTCAGTTTTATTTTAATTATGTGTAACTAAATATTTTAGTATGGCTGGATTGAAACCCTAATTATGTTTATTTAATATTTCAATATTGGCGCCTTTGTGATAATCATATTGTGTTGCTTAACTTGATTAATGCCTATTTTATTGAATTCCTCATATGTATGTGATTGGCCATTATATGCATGTGGTATGCATTAGTTAATTAAATCAATTTGGATGATCGAGTCCTGGGTTTAATAAAAGTAACAAAAGATATGCACGCCGGGTTCTTGGGTTAATCAACATGGGGAACCGGAAGTAGACACCCATACCCTAGGCCTCACGTGTTTGTCGGTTTTCACAGTTTTTATGCTTTCTTAAAAAACAACTTAGTAGACACTCATACTAAATCCTTTAAGAAAGAAAAGAATTGGAGTAGACACTTATGCCTAATTCATTGCTTAGGGAAACCAATAGCTTAAGGAGGAGACACCCATGCCCTTAGGTTGGCAAACATTAGGTATTCATAATATGACTAAAGCATTGGCATATTGTTATATTATTTAAATATGATTAGTGGTGGCTATCAAAGCCATACATTTTTATTTATCTTTATCTTTATTTATTTTTCATAATATCAATTTTGTGACAGTTTGATATTTTAATTAATTCTAACCAAAATTAACAATTCTCGTGGGAATGATCTCATATTTGCCTGCTATACTATCGTTTCGATCTTGTGCACTTGCAAGTAAAACGTACCAAATATTATCTATTAATTTAGGTAGTATTTTTCACAACAACATGAAAATGTGGTTTGAAGGTCCCTGTTAGTGCGGTCGAGCCTAAGCGTGACACGATCGAGCGCATTTGCGCTCGAGCCTAAGAGGCCGTGATCGAGCACACCCACGTCAGCCCGAGTTACCCGCGTAGCCCTAGCCTATTGCGTACTCGACTATGCCGTGGGATTATTGAACGGTTGAGTGCGCTCGAGCGCACTTGGACTTTTATAAATAGGACTCTTATAATTTTGTAAACCCTACGTTTGGGAGGCGCCTTTGAGAGCAGAAACTCCATTGTTTACCTATTCCATAGCCTTTCAAACGTCATTTATTTGTAAGCTTTCATTTCATTATGATTAGAGGCTAAATCTTCAACTAAGGTTGAAGATGAAGCCTCACCATTGATTTATTTACATGTTTTCATGATTAGTTTGTACTAAATCCATCGTTTAATGTAATATTTGTTCGTTTCAATTCAATTGTGTGACAAAATTGTGATTGATTGTGCCATAGTTGGATATTTATTGTGTTTTGTCTGATGGATACATTGCATCTTTTGATTTACTTCGGATATCCATTGTCTTTTGTGCAAAGCATGGATACATTGGATCTTTTAAACTAAATTAGATATGCATTGTCTTTTGTCAAATGGATAGATTCTTTGAATCTTTCAATAGGAACAATAGAACATGCATATGGTTTAATTGTTTGTCGGATGTATGAACTAAGCGTGAGAATGTGTTCCATGATTTGGTGAGGTGGATTCTAAGGCCTTAGTACTTTTCATTTAATTGTTTTCAAGGCATTTAGTTTAGTTTAAGTTTTTGAATGACTAAGTTTGAAACTTTGGAACTAGGTTAAAGTAGGATTAGTTTAAATAAAAATCTATTTTTGCAAACACAACTCTATATGGATTCGACCTTGCACTTGCACAACACTATATTGCAAACGATTCGTGCGCTTGTGAGTACATTAAATTTGTACATCAAATTTTGGCGCCGTTGTTGGGGATTACCAGATTGCTTCTGGCAGATTATACCAGAGGGGAGGGTCGACTCACCCCGAAAGTTGCTTGTGGACAAGCTGATGCACTGCCACTATACGGTGAGTTGGGGGCATACCTTTCTCTTTCTTCAATTGCCTTGGCTACTTTTGACATGATTTTTTTTTTTTTTTACAGTGCTCCACCCTTATGGCGAGCAGGTATAAGGAGTGCCAAGAGGGTCTATGGGAGTACCCGGATGAGAGAGCTGAGTTATGTGACTTAGTTCGAAAGATGAGCAACCAGGAAGGAGCCTCTAGTTCTGAAGGGTCTGCTTTCGAGGTGGAGCAACTTCGTCGCTCGTTGGCAGCGAAAGAAGATGAGCTCTTCAAGAACTTGCAGAGATGCACCGAGTTAAAGTTGGTGAATGTTCAACTTCTGAACCGAGCAGATGACACCGACCGGAAGAATCGTGAGCTGACAAAGCATGCTCTGATTTCTCGGTTTCTTGGTTTCCCGATTTTTCGGTTATGGTTCCAGTTCCCAGTAATTTTTGACACCCCTACTTACCCACTGATGTGCAAATTATAATTACTCGCAAGCACACGATTCATATGTAGTAGAGCATGTGCAAGTGCGAGGTCGATCCACAGAGAATTGCGTTGCGATAATCGATTCCTATCTAAATCAATTATATCTTAACCTAGTTCTGAATTGTGTGGCGCAATGGTAAATTAAATAACAAAACTGAAAATAAACAAATGATAAAAGTACCAAGGTTTTCAGAATCCACCTCACCAAATCAAAGACACACATTCTCACGCTTAGTTCATACATCCGACAGACAATTAAACCATATATATGTTCTATTGTTCCTATTGAAAGATTCAATGAATCCATCTGTATTTACGAAAGACAATGCATATCTAATTTAGTTCAAAAGATCCAATGTATCCATGCTTTGCATAAAAGATAATGAATATCCAAAGTAAATCAAAAGATGCAATGTATCCGTTAGATGAAACACAATGAATATCCAACTTTGGCACAATCAATCACAATTTTGTCACAGAATTGAATTGAAACGAACATACATTACGTAAATGACAAAATTGTACGAACAAATTATAAAAACATGTAAACAAATCAATGGTGAGGCTTCATCTTCAACCTTAGTTGAAGATTTAGCCTCTCATGACAAAAGAAATCACAAGAAAACTAAATTCCATTATTAAAATTAACAAACTTACAAAAGAATCGGAGTTCCAAGCTCCAAAAACTCAGAAAAACGTGAAAACGACCAAGAACGGCGCCCCCGGCGCGTCTCCCCCCGTTTACAATGAAAAAAGATGATATTTATAAG
>VIBQ01000085.1:42509-68941 GCA_006937295.1 Carpinus fangiana | reverse complement strand
TATTGTTCCTATTGAAAGATTCAATGAATCCATCTGTATTTACGAAAGACAATGCATATCAAATTTAGTTCAAAAGATCCAATGTATCCATGCTTTGCACAAAAGACAATGGATATCCAAAGTAAATCAAAAGATGCAATGTATCCGTTAGATGAAACACAATGAATATCCAACTTTGGCACAATCAATCACAATTTTGTCACAGAATTGAATTGAAACGAACATACATTACGTAAATGACGGAATTGTACGAACAAATTATAAAAACATGTAAACAAATCAATGGTGAGGCTTCATCTTCAACCTTAGTTGATGATTTAGCCTCTCATGACAAAAGAAATCACAAGAAAACTAAATTTCATTATTAAAAATAACAAACTTACAAAAGAATCGGAGTTCCAAGCTCTAAAAACTCAGAAAAACGTGAAAACGACCAAGAACGGCGCCCCCGGCGCGTCTCCCCCCGTTTACAATGAAAAAAGATGATATTTATAAGCTAAATTTAGGATTTCAATACTGCCAGGTCGGCCAAGTGCACTCGATCGCACTTAGGTGCGATCGATCGCACTCGTGCATGAATTTCTGCACCTGATGGGCACAAGTGCGATCGATTGCACATACTTCAGATTTGGCCAAATCTCATGAAATAGGGTTTTGTATATCTTTGTGTTAGCTTTCCAAATACACCAAGATCACCCCAATCGGAGTTCTACAACTTTAGATATGGCCGTTTTGGTGGGACTCGTCGGGTGCAAATCATCGCTCGACTCAATTTTGCTGCCAAAGCTCCCCGAACTATTTTAAGCCCTAGATTTAATGGCATTAGCCCCAAATGCAACATAGCAACCTGCAAAACACTAAAACACTAAAACTAACCAAAGCATTATAAAAAGACACAGCTAAGAGCTTAACAAATATAAATTAAAAGGGCCCAAATATACAATATTAAGCACTCATCACCCACTCCAATTCTAAACAATGCATCTCCTTTTGAAACTGTTTTCCATAATCCTCCTGAATATTCTATCTTACGTATATTTGGTTGTGCTTGCTGGCCAAATCTACGTCCGTATGTCTTTCATAAGCTTCAAGCTCGATCACTTCAGTGTGTCTTCATGGGATATAGTCTTCGACACAAGGGTTACAAATGCCTTCATCTTTCTTCTGGTCAAATATATGTCTCACATGATGTTGTCTTCAATGAAAAGTCTTTCCCTTTCATTCTCCAATTTTGTCTCCACAACAAATTTCTCCACCACCTAACTCGCATTTTTTTCTTTAGCCTATTACCAATGTGTCTAAGCTCAATATATCCCCAACACCCATGACCTATGTTGAACCACTTTCCCCTCCTACACCTAACAACACAGCTATTTTGTCTCCCTCGTCATTGCATCCTTCTTCTTCCTCGCTGATCAGTATATTGGACCCCCCTTAACTTATGTTTGTTAGGCTCTTAGTGTTGTTAATATCTAATTTTTTGTATTGTTTTAGTGTTTTAGTGTGTTGTAGGTCTTTGGTGCGAATTATGGTTCAAAGGGGCAGAATTAAGCAAAGATGGAACTTCAGCCTCTGTAAGTACGATTGAACGCACTACGGTCGAACGCAAAAGCCACGTTCGATCACAAGTCTCGTCGGCCTGCATTTCCCACGTCGCCCTAGCCAGCCCTATCGTTCATCGCTTCAACCTTGTGCCATGGGCAGTTATGTGTGTTCGACCACACTATGTGCGATCGAACGTACTGCGGTCGAACGCAACGCCTACACTCGAACGCACGCGGCACTACGATGCGCCTGCGACCGAATGCACAGCACATGATCAAACGCACGCAGGGTTGCGATTGAACGTACCCTCTGCGATCGAACACACACCTGACCTGGCAGCACACTTAATTTTGTCTATAAATAGGACCTTGATGTATTTCGTATTTTTCACGTTTGGGAGGCGCCTCTAGGGCCTCAAACCCTTTGTTTTCCACTGTAAAGCTCTCATAAATTGTCATTTATTTATTTAATGTTTTATGTTGCTTTTATTTACTCTCTTATTCCCTTAACCATGTTTTTGTCTACATATTTTTATGCTTAGTTTAATACTCCATTCGTCATTTACTGTTTTGCTTGTTCGTTTCAATTCAATTTCGTGACAAAATTGCGTTGATTGTTGTTTATGAATCGTTTAACGTCAACAATTGTTGCAACCAGAAATACATCGGATGATTCGTCTTCGGACCAATATCCGTTGTGACTTCTTAAAACAGTGTTTGCATTGATTAGTTCGACAAGATTTCGTAATGACAATAGGACATGCATTAGTGCTTAATCGATAGACAGATGTATGAACTAATTAATAGCAAATAGAATACGCCTAGTAGCGTAATTGTTTTTGATGTATGACTGAGCATGACATTATGTATTTAATATGGTTAGGTGGATTCTAGACATTAGTGTTTTTATTTATTTATTTTATTGCATTTTAATTTAGTTTTAATTTTCTGCACACCAACTATTTGCTTTTGGGACTAGGTTAAGATAGGATTAGTTTAGGCATTGTAAAATTAGTTTTTACACAAAGCACGATTCTCTGTGGGATTCGAACTTGCACTGGCACACTCGCTACACTGCATAACGACTCGTGCAATTGACGAGTACAATTAAATTTGTGCATCACTTGCCTCCTATGATCAATACCTTAGATTAATTTGTTGATTCCTCTATTGTCCCACCTTCCAATAACCATCCCATGCTTACCGACTCCAAAAATTAGATTTCCAAACCCAAAGTGTTTAATGATGGCACAATACGGTATCCAATTTCTCATGCTTTGATTGCCGAGACTAATTCTTCTTTAACATAATCGACTTGCTACACATAGGCCATCAAGGATCCCAACTGGCGTCAAGCTATGAATTTAGAATTTGATGCGCTTTTAAAAATCAAACTTGGAAACTTGTTCCATCCACAGAGGCAAAAAATGTAGTGGGCTGCAAATGGGTGTTTCGGATCAAACAGAAGGCTGATGGTTCAATTGATCGCTATAAGGCGAGGCTGGTTGCCAAGGGATTCCATCAACAACCTGGTGTAGACTTTTTTGAGACATATAGCCCTGTTGTGAAACCAACTACGATATGACCTGTTCTACCATTGCTATCTCTTATGGTTGGCCAATTAGGCAAATTGACATTCCAAATGTGTTTTTACATCGGTTATCGGATGAGAAGGTTTACATGTCTCAGCCACCAGGATTTTCACATCCTCAATATCCTCATCATATTTGTCTATTGCAAAAGGCTCTTTATGGCTTAAAACAAGCTCCTAGAGCTTGGTTCTCTCGTCTTATCAACAAACTATTGGATTTGGGCTTTACAGGATCACGGTTAGACTCCTCATTGTTTGTGTTAAAAAATTCACAATTTATCAGGTATATCCTCATATATGTGGATGGCATTATTATCACAAGCTCTAAGCCATTAACTGTTGATGAATTTTTAAGTCTTTTGCATTATGAATTTGTGGTTAAGGACTTGGGTAAGTTGAATTTTTTCCTGGGCATTGAAGTGTCTAACACTCCCACTAGTGTTCTTCTCTCTCAACAAAGATATATTTTGGACATCCTAAATTGAACCAAAATGATTGAAGCAAAACTAGTGGCAACTCCAACGGCAGCTTCTTCTTCTCTTTCTACATTTGACAGTGACCCCTTCAATGATCCTACACTCTTCAGAAGCACAGTTGGTGCACTTCAGTACTTATCCACTACAAGGCCTAACATTGCTTTCTCAATCAACCGTTTAGCCCAATCTAGACACAGTAGTTGCTATCTCATTGGTAAGCCGCTAAATGCCTCTTGCGATATCTTAAACAAACTGTGTCATTTGGCCTTCACATTACTATCCAACAACTTTGTTATTCAAGCATTCTTTGATGCAGATTGGGCTGGCTGTCCAGATGATCGTCGTTCCACCGTTGGCTGTTGTGTTTATCTTGGTAATAATTTAATTTCCTTGAGTTGCAGGAAATAGGCTACAGTTGCTAGATCAAGCACAGAAGCTGAATACAGAGCTCTTGCCAACACTGTTGCAAAAATTTCTTAGCTCAAGTCATTGCTCTCTAAACTTGGGATCCAAATCAAAAAGCCCCTGATACTATGGTGTGATAACATCGGCGCCACCTACTTGTCATCCAATCCAATGTTTCACGCTCGCACTAAACATGTGGAAATTGACTTTCACTTTGTTCGTGATATGGTAGCAAATAAAATATTGGATGTTCGATTCTTATCCAGTAAAGATCAAACTGCTGATATATTCACCAAGCCCCTCACATCCTTACAGTTCTCTATCCTTCGTGACAAGATTAGAGTTGTTCCATGATTGGTGCCAAATATTGTATATTTGACCCCCCTCAACTTATGTTTGTTAAGCTCTTAATTTTGTTAATATCTAATGTTTCAGTTTGTTTTAGTGTTTTATGGTGTTGCAGGTCCTTGCATTCACATTGCGGTTAAACGGGTGAAAAAGGGCTAAAAGTGAAGATCTGGCCCCTATCAGTGCACTTGAGCGCACTACGCTCGAGCCCAAGGGGTACAATCGAGCGCAAACCTTGTTAGCCCTCGAAGTTTGCGTCGCCCTAGCCGCCATTCCTAACTTCCTTGCGCCATGGGATTTCAAGCGGTTACTTGTGATCAAGCACACACCTCGAGATCGAGCGCACTGCCTACGAATCGAGCACATTGCCTGCGATCGAGTGCACCCATTTGACCTGGTAGCACATTATTTTGTCTATAAATAAGACCACTTGTAATATTTTGAGACTTACATTTTGGAGGCGCCCTATGAGGCTAGAAACCTCTTGGTTCTTCATTGTAAATCCTATAAAACGTCATTTATTTGTTTAATACTTTATTTTACTTTTAATTTGTCTCTTGTTTCCACCAAAGATTTATTTAATTATCTTTATGTTTTTTTGTTTAGTTTAATCCGTCGTTTAATGTTTTATGTGTTCGTTTCAATTCAATTTCGTGACAAAATTTTGTTGATTGTTGTTTGCGAATCATTAAATGGCCAATATATGTTGTGATTGTCCGGGGTACATCGGATGGTTCTATCGAGTCCAATATCCATTGTGATCAACGATACATCGGATGATTCGATTTTGGTTCAATATCCATTGTGACCGTTTAACGGTAAATACATCGGATGATTCGTCTAGATTTTATAATAGCAATAGAACATGCATAGTGCTTAATCGATAGGCGGATGTCTAACATGATAATATGTATCTAGATGCGGTGAGGTGGATTCTAGACCTTAGTATTTTTATCTATTTGTTTTTAAGCATTTAGGTTAGTTTACATTTTATGCACGCTACTTGTTTGATATTTGGAACTAGGTTAAGATAGAGTTAGTTTAGGCATTTAAATTGGTTTTTTCACAAAACTCGATTCTCTATGGGTTCGACCTCGCACTTGCACACCCGCTACACTGCAAAACGATTCGTGCTATTGCGAGTACAAGTAAATTTGTACACCAAATTTTGGTGCCATTGCCGGGGAATCGTTTGTTTCGTGAAATTGATTTTTTTGTTTAGATTAATTTTTATTTTTCTACTAGTTATTTTAATTCGGCAATTTTATTTCATTTTTTTTATTTGTTTATCTGTTTTTGTATAGAAAAAAAATCCAAAAAAATTATTGTTTGGTTGTTTTTCTTAGTTTATTAAGTTTCTAGAATATCAGTTTGTGATAGTGCGATCGAGTGCACTTGAGCCTATTCTAACACTCTCACTTGCCTGTGCTCGCTTAGTATGCAGTTGCACTCGAGCGTGCCTTTCTGACAGACCGTAGTGTGCCTGTGCGATCGATCTCACTGCTATTGCAATCGAGCACACTTGCAGAGACTGCTACATTTGCGTGTGTCTGCGATCGATCTCACTTTCCTGCGCTCGAGCCCTTCTCTACTGTCTGCACCAATAGATCCGAGGCAGTATGTGTTCAGTGTTCAATTTTTTTTTGTTTTGTTTAATTATTAGTTTATTTTAAATTTTTTTTATTTGCAATTGTTAATTTTTTTTCTTTATTTGTTTATTTTGATTGCTTATCTTTTTATTTTATTTTGTTGTTATTAATTCTTGTGAATAATTTAATTTTTGTTTAGTTAGATTATTTTGGGTTTTTTTTTGTTTGTTTTATTTTCTGTAAAAAATGGTTATTGTTTCATGTGGGATAGTTGCATACTAAACTATTGGGTGAAGCATAAGTCTTCCATTTAGTAATTTTAATGTTTCCCCTAGTTGTAGGACTTCAAATCCTACCAATTCGCACTCATATGAACTGTGTTTAGGCTGCTTTAACCCTTATCATAGTTCCAGTGATTGTCCACATTGGGGACAATTTTCGAATTTTTCATATAGGCAGCTAAACACCAATTTTTACTACCAAGGGTTTGAATCACATTCTAATTCTTACACGCCTAACTGGAATAACCATTTTGATGTCTCGTGGTGTGCTCATGCCTTGGGAAACTATGCTCTCCAACCCGATTAACTGCACCATCCTGAATATCCGCAGTTCAATACCCACTCGTCCATGCCTTCATCGTATAATCATCCTCCTCAAGAGTTATTAGTGGAACATTTTCCGACTGCTCATATTGATAACTTAAAGGAGAGGGCGAACCAACTCATGGCAGCTAGGCGTGCCCACACCCAGCCTCCTCACACTCACGCACCTCATCAGTCATGTGAATATTGTTATTATCCTTCTAACGGGTTTGATGATTGCCCATTCTATATTCATTATGTGAGTGAAGCTAAAAAGTCTGCACATAAGTATGCTCAAACCACTACCATACCAGTTAGTGAACCAAAAGCTGTCAACAAGGTGGAAGAAATGGAGAAGCAATTTGAGCCCCCGCCTAATCCAAATCGGTCCAATGACAAGTAAGTGAGTACTGAAATTCATTCCTTAGTCACAATCCCTCTCGAGAAACAACGTGAACCAAAGTTTTGCGTTTTCAATGTCTCGAGGAGCCATCTTATGTAGAAATCTTTAAGGATTCAGGCACACAAGATCACAAATCTAGAAATTGTGTTCCTAAAATAATTTTTTGAAGCAAGCTATTAGGCTACATAAGATGGTGGAACATCCTTTCAAAGGGATATCAAGTGTTTAAGAAGAAAGGGTGGAAGGGATTGGTTGGACACCCATATGAACGGGGAAGTTGTGGTATTTTTTCTTTTTTATTTTCTGCACTTTATTTTTGAGTCATTTTCTTTTTGTCATTTTATTTGTTGTCATTTTGTTTTGTTTTATTTTGTTTCTAATAGCAATAAGCCTTTTAATGTTTGTTCATCTGAGAAAATATTGTTGTTAGTTGTTGATGTGTTTTGGTGTTCAAGTTCGTGGGACGCCTTGGCCTTTGAACATTTCAGTTTCTCATCCCATGGTATTGTATTTCTTGCCACATTGGAGACAATGTGTCATTTAAGTTTCGGGGCGTGAAAAAAAAAAACACACTGTTTACTAATTATTTTTGTTTGATTTTGTTGTTGTTTGTATAAAATTTTTAATTTTTTTAATTTTTGCTTTGTTGAATTTTATTTTTGTTTAAAATTTTGCACTCTGGGATTGAGCGCACAATTGTACGCTCGATCGCAGACACGGATTACGCTCGAGCTCACTCACATTGGCTCAAGCGCAGAGGACCGATTTTCACACACACACTCTTGCGCGAGAGCGATCGAGCGTACATTGCTGTGCGCTTGATAAGAGCTAAATATTACATATTTGGACCCCTTAATTTACATTAGTTAATCCTTTAGTTGTGTCGTTATCTAACGCTTTGTGTTAGATTTGTGTTTTAGTGTTTTGTAGGTTGCTGAAGAGAAAATGCATCTTAAAAGGAGAAAATTGCAAAATCTTGGAATAAAGCATACTTTGAGAAGACCTAGAAGATGTGGTTAAGTTTGACCAAATCAAAGGAAGGATAAAATCGGAATATCCCTTAATGGCGATAAATTCGGATTTGATTCAAATTCAGATTCTGCATATGTTTCAGTGTTTTGACCTTAACTTTCTGGTCAAATATCAGATTGAGGTGATTCAAACGGAAGTGTAAAGCTAGTTCAAGATGATACAATTTATTGTGAAATAGGATTTTCCCAATTCGGACGTTTACTATGCCAAAATCGTCCCGCAATATGAGAACGCAAATTTGAGCGAATCTTATCCGAATTTCAGACTTCTATTTTGACTGGGAGACTGACCTCCGAATTGTCTAGGTTTACTAGGGCTTCTAGGGCTTCTCTAAGCCTATAAATAGACCTCTTTGCAGTCAAGAAAGGATATACAAGCCTGAAGACAAAAATTCACAGCTTCTCTTTAGTTTAGTTTTTCTGTAGTTTAGGAATTATTTTTATGTCGGGCTAACCTCCAACTAAGGTTGGGGATGAAGCCTCACCATTGAAGAACAATATTACTTTTATGTAAGTCTTTATTATCCGATTTTATGGTTTAATATATTAATTGTTTTACTTCTTTTCAATGTGTGATTGGATATTCCTTGTGATTTGTTCTTCGGATACATTTGGTGTTTTAATTAAATTTGGATTCCTTTTGTGATTTGTACACGGAATGGATACATGGGATGGTTTTGATTAATTCTTTGAAGCATAGTAAAACATACATAAGATTTAATTTGTGAGAACTTCGGATTAATATTGATGAACATGAAGTATGTGTTGTTCTGATTTGGTGAGTGTGGATTCCGCATCCTTAGTACTTTATATTTTATTTAATTTATGTTTTGTCTTTTAAATTTCAAAACCAAATTCAAAACCCTTTTGGAACTAGATTAGGGTTAAATTAGCTTAGATATAAATTGGCCTTTCAAGAATACAATTCCCTGTGGGTTCGACTTCGCACTTGCACACCACCATATTGCACACGACTCGTGCGCTTGCGAGTATATTTATTTTTGTACAACAGCGCTCAAGTGCATTCTTGCTGTGCACCCTTGTGCGCGCGAGCGCTCCACCACACACTGTGCACACCTCTGCTCGAGGGAGATCGAGTGCACTTGTTCAGAGGCCTCACGTGACCCTTTTTAGGTCACTTTCGCTTCTCCCCTCATTTTCTCACAGCGTCGTACACTCCTCCCTTTCTCTCATCTCCCACACGCACCCACTACAACCCACAAAAACCATCATTTCCCACACCATACCCACTTCCACCACGCCGCGCCACCCCTTCCACCACTGCCGCCGTCCCCATCATCTCCCATTTCCATTTTTCCACATTTTTCCACCTACCCACTACAACCCATTACCACCACTTTTCCCCCAAATTTTTTGTTGTTTAAGGGCACAATTCGTTGGTATGGATTGTGCTTTGTATTTCTGTGTTGGATTTCTTTGTTTTTACAGGGGGTTGGGTTTGATTTATCAAGGCTTTTGAAACCCTTGTTTTTAAAAGCGCCCACCAAGTGTTTGACAGAATTCCCCAACCAGTTTTCAGCCTGCCTAGAGCCTAAGCTTCTTCTTCTTGGTCCTACAGAACCCAAGCCATAGCAGCTAGGCCTTCTATCCAGTCTTGAAAGCTCATCTTGGAGACCACATTTGTCATCAAAGAGGACTTCACCAACTTTAAGGTAACAAGTTGGGCGGTTTGAAGCGGCTGTTCAAGCCGGTCACATCCACTGCCTATGAACGTCTGGTCCGGTCATTTTATGAGAATTTGACATATGACTGCAATCGGCCAGACCTTCTTTCCTCTTCCATCGACGACATAGACGTCGAGGTGACCGTGGCTGACATAGCTGCAGCATTGAAATGCCATGCTGAGCCACCCGAAGAAGAAGACCCATGGATAGTCTACCCCTCTATGCTCACTACTGAGGACATCGTTGTCGATATGTGTGAGGGTCAATTTGCAGATCACTAAAAGAATGCCGCCAGCAAGGCAAAGCTGCCTCCATAATTCTGGTTAGTGGACTTCATGCTTCAGAGGAATGTGTGTCCCTTGGGACACAAGACGCAGAGACGGGACCTTTTCCTCACTGCCCTGTATTCGTTCCACAAGGGCTATTGGTGCTCTATTCTCGAGATCATCTAGAGGCAGTAACCAAAATTCTGGGAAGGGGTGCCAACGAGCTACAGACACCGCCAGAAGTTGGGGATTACCTTTCCCGTTCCTCATCACATACATGCTCCGAAAGAAGGGCATCAAGGGTACTTCGGCAGATGGGCCCATCACTAAGCATCCACAGTTCGGCCGAATCCAGTGGAATTAGAGCTATTCACACATGCCACGAGGGCACCAGGCCAGAGCTGCAGACGAGCCAAAGCTGATGGACATAGAAGAGGTAGCAATAGAACAAGAGGTAGCAACAGAGCCAGACGTAGCTGAAGAAAAAGAAGAAGAGTATGAGGAGACGATCACTATCAGAGCCTCAGATTTGCTAGCCTTGCAGGACACCTTGGATGACATGCAATTTAAGATTGCCAATATAGAGAGAGATGCATGCCTGGCATAGCTCGAGGCAGAGGAAAGATTTGAGGCACAATAATCCTTGTTGCGAGCCATCTTAGATAGGCTGCAACCAGCTTCAGGAGCATCTCCACCAGCACAGTGACGTGTCGAGTACTCTAACCCCTTGCATTACATTTTTATTTTTTGTATCCACACACTGTGGACATTGTGCAATTTAAGTTTGGGGGTATGTGTGCACATTTTGTTCTTAACTATACAGTAGTTTATTTTAAATTATGGTTTGAATTTCTATGGTGAGCTTAACTTGATAAACACATGATCACTTTATTAAAGGAATTGAGTTGTGTTACTTTCTTTGACAGCATGAGATATTACTGTTTCAATTTGATTTTCACATGCACATTGGCACGTAGTTTGTGGGGTATAAATTCTGAGTTTAGTCATGTTCGTTTTGTAAGCTTGGATGCAGTTGGGTAGCCTATTGGAAAGATAACCTTGTAAAAAATAAAAAAAATAAAAATTTGATGATAATTTTGAGCTTTCCATCGAGTAACCGAACCTCTTGCCTCATTAAGCAATGAGTGTTCGCGTTAAAAAGTGAGAAGTTAGACTTGGTTAGCGAAGCTTCGTAGCCTTTTTGACTTGAGTTAGTAGGTCATTAGGGGTGTTTTTACACCTAATGCCCTAAAACCTTCTGGTTTGGAAGTCATTGACTTAACGCTCCATACATAGGTCAATTAGAAAGCTTAAGGGAGCTAAGCATAAAAAAAAATTATATAATAAATAAACCTTGGTTATCGTGTCTGATGGGTAGTCTAATGAATTCTGAGTGTCGAAGCATGCATGATTAAGATTAGTTTTTGAAATCCTCACTTTCACTAGAATTGATTCGTGTGATGTCTCATAATGTCATGTTAGTAGCTTGATTGATAATTCCCTGGAAATTATGAAGATGGTGTTTGTTTAGATAAGCTTGCTCATGAATGAGAACCATGACTTTTATATTGTTGCATTTTTTAGAATAATATGATTGTACAATGTTTGTGGGTATCATTTCTAGAAAACCCTCACAAGACTTCACTTGTCCTCTAGGGAATTCCCCACGAAAGCGGATTTATGTTTCTTGTTTTTATTGTGTTTTCATTTTTGTTTTGCTAAGGGACAAGCAAAATGAAAGTTTGGGGGTATTTGATCGGTGCCAAATATTGTATATTTGACTCCCCTCAACTTATGTTTGTTAAGCTCTTAGTTTTGTTCTAATGTTTCAGTTTGTTTTAGTATTTTATGGTGTTGCAGGTCCTTGCATTCACACTGCGGTTAAAAGGGTGGAAAAGGGCAAAAAGTGAAGATCTGGCCCCTGCCAGTGCGCTCGAGCGCACTAGATGTGATCGAGCGCACTGCACTCAAGCCCAAGGGGCGCGATTGAGCGCATGCCTCAACAGCTCACGAAGTCTGCATCGCCCTAGCTGCCATTGCTAACTTGCTTGCTTCGTGGGATTTCAGAGTGGTTATGTGCGATCAAGCGCACACCTTGCGATTGAGTGCACATGGCCCTGCGCTCGAGCACACTGCTTGCAATTGAGCGCACCCATGTGACCTGGCAGCATATTATTTTGTCTATAAATAAGACCTCTTGTAATATTTTGAGACTTATGTTTTGGAGGCACCCTCTAAGGCCAGAAACCTCCCTATTCTTCATTGTAAATCCTATAAAACATCATTTTATTTATTTAATGCTTTATTTTACTTTTAATTTGTCTCTTGTTCCCATGAGAGGCTAAATCTTCAACTAAGGTTGAAGATGAAGCCTCACCATAGATTTATTTAATTATCTTCATGTTTTTGTGTTTAGTTTAATCCGTCGTTTAATGTTTTGTGTGTTCGTTTCAATTCAGTTTCCTGAAAAAATTGTGTTGATTGTTGTTTGCGAATCATTAAATGGCTAATATCCGTTGTGATTGTCCGGGGTACATCGGATGATTCTATCGAGTCCAATATCCATTGTGATCAACGATACATTGGATGATTCGATTTCGCTAAATCTTCAACTAAGGTTGAAGATGAAGCCTCACCATAGATTTATTTAATTATCTTCATGTTTTTGTGTTTAGTTTAATCCGTCGTTTAATGTTTTGTGTGTTCGTTTCAATTCAGTTTCGTGTCAAAATTGTGTTGATTGTTGTTTGTGAATCATTAAACGGCCAATATCCGTTGTGATTGTCCGGGGTATATCGAATGATTCTATCGAGTCCAATATCCGTTGTGACCATTTATTGGTAAATACATCGGATGATTCGTCTAGATTTTATAATAGCAATAGAACATGCATAGTGCTTAATCGATAGGTGGATGTCTAACATGATAATATGTATCTAGATGTGGTGAGGTGGATTCTAGACCTTAGTGTTTTTATCTATTTGTTTTTAAGCATTTAGGTTAGTTTACATTTTATGCACGCCACTTGTTTGATATTTGGAACTAGGTTAAGATAGAGTTAGTTTAGGCATTTAAATTGGTTTTTTTCACAAAACTCGATTCTCTGTGGGTTCGACCTCGCACTTGCACACTCGCTACACTGCAAAACGATTCGTGCTATTGCGAGTACAAGTAAATTTGTACACCATTCCACATTCTCTGGGCATGAGGGGGCGTGTTAAGGATAATCTCCAAGTATTAATGATGCAGATCAGATCCAGTTCGGAGCCTCTCTGTTGCTGAGATTGATCACCTGCGACAGCGATCGTTCGCAGAACTTGAGCCTAACGTGCGGAAGTTACTAAGGAAGCGACCGATGGTGGGGGTTCGAGCGCCCATCTGTGCTCGATCGCACCCATGTTACGATCGATCGCACATGGGGACTTATGTTACTTTTTCCACGTTTTTAATTATTAAACCGCCTTAGTTTAATTGCTTTAATATTCTTAGGGCTTAAGGAGTTTTTATTTCGTTGTTTTATTAGGTTTAGGGTTATGAGGGGTATTTATGTAATATTTTAATAGGTTTAGGGTTTGTGGCTATAAATATATATTTATAGCCTCTAAACAATTTGGTTGTTGATTATTATTATTTTGTTGAATAAGAATTACTCACAGACAAGTTTTCTTCATATTTTCCTTGAAATCGTAGATAGACTCTAGATTTTGAGAAGAGTTCTTAGATCATTGATAGACTCACGATCTAAAATTACATATCCGCTGCTTATTGTTGATCTTCACTGTAGCCCCCTAATTCGCGCTGCATCAGTTGGTATCAGAGCTCAATCACTTTCCATGAATGGGGAGGAGCAACCGCTTTGTAGACATGAACGAGGTGTATGCACACACGAAGACAACACGTAAGGAACTATCGGCAAGTCGTTTGCGGCACATGGGTCGTGGGCCGAATGATTGTCGTCGCCAACCAAGACCGCAATTCGCGGTGGCGGAAGGCAAAACTAAAGCTGAAACCTGACAATACAAGGAGGATCAATTTGAAACCTTGCCTACCCAAATATCCAACTCATGTGGTCACAATGAGAATGGATCCAGAAACCCTTACGCGGAGCTCCAAACGCAAGGACGTCAGCACCATGTGCAAGCTCATGCCACTCGGTGGGTGGACGGGTTCAGACTCGATACACCAGAATTCCAAAGTTGCTTGCAACCCAAAGAGTTCACTGTGATAGAAAAAAATAAAAAAAATTCCACGAAAAAGAAGTACCAAGGAAGATGGTGCCTTAGTTGGGGACGGAGATCAAGCATCAATCGGTGTCCAGCTGCGTTGGAGGTACATGTCGACAATTTCGATGTACTTGCACCTTGGATGGCAAGGTGGCCAAGCTTATCATTGATCCAAGGAGTGGTATGAATATCGTCTCGGAGGAAGCGGTAAGGAAGCTAGGGCTTGAGACCAAGAGGCATCCTAGTCCCTATCAATTGGAGTGGCTCACGAAAGGAAAGGAGGTAAGGGTATCTAAATATTGCGAAGTGCCTTTTTCTATTGGAGCTAAATATATGGATCGTGTGTGGTGTGACGTGGTCAACATGGCTATGTGTCACTTGTTATTGGGCAAACCGTGTCAAGATGATAAAGCTGCCATCTATGATGAAACCAAGAATACGTACAACTTCATGTTGGGTAAAACCAAGTTGACGTTGCTACAGAGTCCATGGCTGGAGCCAAAACCTTCACAAGGAGATGGCCAATCAGCCATAGCCAAGCAAGAGTTGACGGACAAGGAAGGCGACATCAATGGAGTGGTACTGGGGCCGATAAAGAAGCTGTCGAAAAGATTTGTCAACGTGGTCCGAGCAGAACTACTGAAAGAAGCGCAACCGTTGCAAGATATTCAACCTCCACATGGGTTGGTGCCGGGGTCTAAACTTCCTAACCATCCACTTCACATAAAGAGTCTTAAAAAGCATGAAGAATTGGGAAAAAAAGTGGAAGAGGTAAACCTTTCAGAAAGTATTGCACTTTTTCACGAAGAAAAATAGTTGGAGGAGGTAAATCTTTCGGATAGTCTTGCAAATCTTTATGACAATCCTATATACTATGTGATTAATAAGACCCCCGAGGATAAAGCCTACAATTTAGTGTTGATTCGGATAGTCTTGCAATTCTTTATGACAATCCTATATACTATGTGATTGATAAGGCCCCCGAGGATAAAGTCTGCAATTTTAGTGTTGATTCGGATAGTCTTGCAATTTCTTGTGACAATTCTATACACTATGTGGTTGATAAGAACTCCGAGGATAAATTTTGTGATTTTAATGTTGAGATAATTGATTATGTTGATTTCCTTGGGATTGATAACATTTTGTTCAATGTTGGGTTTTGCGCGGGTGGCCAAATTTATGTGTTCACAAGGGAAAAGGAGCAAGATGAGTATGGTAAATCCGAAGTATTGTCGAGTGGTATGTGGGGTAGTCACAACAACCATCAAGGTACTCCACTAATGAAGAGCATTATGATTACTATGGGGCGTGGCCTTGTCGTAAAGCTGAGAAGAGGAGAATTGAATGAGTTGACCGGACATCCGAAGGACCGTGGAAAAGACCTGTCGAATTTGAGGACGAATTCTCTCCAACCTGGAGAGGATGATGTAGATTAGATCCAGTTCGGAGCCTCTCTATTGCTGCGATTGAATGCACAATCGAACGCCCACCTGCGTTCGATCGTACCTACGACAGCGATCGTTCGCAGAACTTGAGCCTAACGTGCAGAAGCTACTGAGGAAGCGACCGATGGCAGGGGTTCAAGTGCCCATCTGCTCTCGATCGCACCCGTGCTGCGATCGATCATACATGGGGACTTATGTTACTTTTTCCACGTTTTTAATTATTAAACTGCCTTAGTTTAATTGCTTTAATATTCTTAGGACTTTAGGAGTCTTTATTTCGTTGTTTTATTAGGTTTAGGGTTATGAGGGGTATTTATGTAATATTTTAATAGGTTTAGGGTTTGTGGCTATAAATATATGTTTATTGCCTCCAAACAATTCGGTTGTTGATTATTATTATTTTGTTGAATAAGAATTACTCGCAGACGGGTTTTCTTCATATTTTCCTTGAAATCATAGATAGACTCTAGATTTTGAGAATAGTTCTTAGATCGTTAATAGACTCACGATCTAGAATTACATATCCACTGGTTATTGTTGATCTTCGCTGCAGCCCCCTAAGTCACGCTGCATCAATCAGACTCAAACTGTAACTGATCCACATCAAAAGCCACTTCTACTATAATGACGTGCGCTACTCATCCAACAGACGTGAGTTACTCAAACAGCAAGTCCAAAAGTCATGGATCAATGCAAAGAGATAAATGAGGCACGTTACTCAAGTCCAAAAGTCAAGAATTAATGAAGCATTTTTTAAATGTATTAATGTAATATATTGTATAGATAAGATTCATTCATAAACAAACTCTCTTAATATAAATAGACTGCCTTTACTCAATTGAGATAGGCAACACAACCTAATCATCTAAGCTTCTTTAATTACTGAATGGTTTGTTTGAGGTACGTCAAGAGACATTTTGCAACTTGCCAGTGACTTAACCGTGGATTGTGCATAAACTAAGATAGCCTATTTACTGAAAAGGCAATGTCAGGTCTTGTGATTGAAAGGTATTGAAGGGCACCAATAGCACTCCAATACAGTGTGGGATCATTAAAAATTTCACCATCAAATGAAGATAGATGTACAAAAGTGGCCATTAGGGTTGCAAATAGGTTTTGCATCCGCCATTTTTGTTCTCTTAAGAATATCCAGCATATAATGTTGTTGAGACAAAAAAATGCCATCTTGAACCGAAGAGACCTGAATACCTAAGAAAAAAAATTCAAATTACCCAAGTCTTTGACACCAAATTCAGATTTCATCCGAAGCGATAGATTTTCAGTAGCTATAGAGTCTAAGCTAGTCATGATAATGTCATCCACATATATCAATACAAACATGGTGAGTGTAGTAGATTTGTAAATGCATAGAGAAGTGTCAGACTTAGATGCTTGAAATCGAAAATCCAATAGTTTGTTACTCAACTGAGAAAACCAGGCCCATGGTGCCTGTTTTAAACCACAGAGAGCCTTTTGAAGGCGACATACATGGTTGGGATGCTAAGGATGAGAGTAACCAATGGTTGGGTCATACATACTTCTTCATTTAAAACACTGTGAAGGAAATCATTTTGAATATAAATATGTTTGATAGACCAACCAGAGGAGATTGTAATGGACAAAACCATACTTACCGTAGTAGGTTCACTGGACTGAATGTTTCTTCGTAGTCAATGCCGGCTTGTTGATGGAAGCCCTCACCACTAATCTGGCCTTGTAATGATCAATAGAGTCACCTGCCTTCCTTTTAATCCGAAAAGGCCACTCACACCCAACTAAATTGTGTGCCTCTGATGCTGGAACAAGGCGCCATGTGTTGTTCTTAAAAAGAGCGTCAAATTCGAAATTCATGGCAATACGCTAGTTTGCATCTGTGCTAGCTTGGGAGTAGCACGTAGGTTTGATCTCTTTGAGATTTCCTATAGCCAAAAGAGCATGGGGAAGAGCTGTTTGGGAGAATCATCAGGGAATTTCTTTGGGTTGGTGATGTTGTTTTTTACTCTTGTATTCATGGGGTGAGTATTTTGAGTAGGTTTGGCTGATTGCAACCTAGGAGAGGACTGTGTGGTTTCATTCAAACTAGGTAATGGCCGTATGGTTTCATGGGAATTGGTTGGAAACTGAGTGGTTTAGGGAAGATGTGGTATTATTTTGAGTGGGTGATCGAGGTGGGGAACAAACTTGGCATGTTGGAAGAGGAGATGAGGTTTGAGGGTGATGTGTCGTGTAGATTGAGTACTTGGGTGTCAAGAGATATGGAAGGTTGTGTTGTGGTAGGTGACAAATGCATGTAAGGAGAAAGAGATTGAGTGGGATGCTTGGAATGTGGTGCATGTGTTGTGGTAGGAGACAAATGCATATGAGGAGAGAGAGATTGAGTAGGATGCGTGGAAAGTGGCGCATCAACAGTCAGAGAAGGAGTTTGTATGTGTTTCAAAATAGGTTTAGATAGAGGATAGGTTTAGGATAAGTCAGATGTGCAGGAATTTTTTGAAACAAAGAATGGAAAAATTGTTTCCTCAAAAATAACATCTCTTGAAATATAGATACAGCCAGATTTTGGATTTAGACATTGATAGCCTTTATGACGAAAACTATAGCCTAGGAAAAGAAATTGCATAGAACGAGGTTGAAGTTTGTAGGAATTATAAGGACGTAAATTTGGCCAAAAGGCTCACCCAAAAATACATAAAAATTTATAATCCGAAGAAATACAAAACAGAATTTGATAACAGAATTTATAATCTGAAGAAATACAAAGGAGACAAATTTTTGAGCAGGGGTGTGGGCATACAGTTTATGAGATAACAGGCAGTCTGAATTCATGAAGAACATGGGCATGATAGAGTAAAGCTAAACTTGTTTCAACTATATGACGGTGTTTTCACTCCACGACATCATTTTGCTAGTGGGTGTGAGGGCATGAAAGACGATGAGAGATTCCTATATTTTGAAGAATTTTACTAAGATACGATATTCACTCCCTAATCATATTGAACAATTTTGATTTTGGGAATTAAAATAACGGTCAACATTTTTCTTAAATTGCAAGAAAATTGTGCAAACATCACCCTTGCGAGACATAGGAAACAACCAAGTATATCGATTGTAGGCATCTAAAAAAGAGACATAATATTTATTTCTTGCAGTTGAATACATAGGAGATGGTCCCCCATACATCGGTGTAGATCAACTCTAGAGGGTGATGTACTCGTGTAAAGGACATGGAAAAAGAAAGTTGCTTGCCTTTTGACATGTGACATGCAAGACAAGTCAAAAGTTATTTATTTTGAGAGATTGATAAACTAAACTTTGATAGAATACTTAAAACAATTTTAAAAGCTGGATGCTTAAGCCATGCATGCCAATTGAGAGGTGAGGTACGAACTCCAACCATTATAGAAGCAGTCTTTGGCGACACAGATGAAGGACTCAAGTTATTTCTGGAAAGGAAAGGAATGACTACTAGAGGGTGGAGGATGAGGAGAAGTCATGACAGGGAGCTTGTACAAGCCGCTATCATTCAGGCCTTGAAGAAAAATTTTCATTGACCTCTGTTCCTTCACAAAAAAATGTCATGGATGAAACTCAATATAAGTATTTGTTTCAAGAGTGAATTTGTGAACAAAAAGTATATTTTTGGTAATTGAAGGAATATGTAAAACATTGTGTAACAAAAAAGAGGCCATGGGAGATAAAAGTAGGGTGTCACCAATGTTGTGGATGTTTAATCCTTTACCATTACCGATGTGAACTTGATTAGATACATTGTAGTTTAATGAATGGAAGGTCAAGTTTTTGAGATCAGATGTGAGGTGATGGGTTGCTCTTGAGTCAGGGTAACAGTTGGGATCTAGCCCACCAAAAGGTGCAGAGAAATAAGCCTGCATTGGGAATTGATTCTCACGGTTTGATGGTTGATCACGATTCGATGGCTAATCATCATATCATTGGTAACAATCCCAAGTGACATGGTCATTTCAGTTGCAGATTTGGCAAAAGGGCCATATAGAGGAAGAACCACGGCTTGATGATCCATGACTAGGATAGGAGGAGTACTGTCACCCTCTGCAACGATAATTTCTAGATGGGCCATTGAAGTGGGATCCGCCGGATGAGTGGTAGGAGCTACAACCACCATATCCTCCACAATGGACCGAATTTCGAGAGACAAAATTCACACCAGCATCGGAGATGTCAAGAGTGGGATGTATCTATTCTAGCCGCAATTCATGAGCCAATAAAAGGCCATAAATTTCTTCTATAGAAAGAGGTTCAACTCTGGTTGTAACAGAGGTGATAAATGAATCATATTCGGATCCAAATCCTCCAAGGAAGAAGGCCTATTGCTCCACATCAGTGAGTGGTTGATTTACGACAGCCAAAGCATCATTGAGCATCTGAAAATAGTTATAATAATTAGCAATTGATAAATTTCCTTTCTTCAAAGTGGATAATTTTAATCACTTGTAAGAGACGGGCCTTGGATTGATACATGAACAAGGTTTCCAAGGTGATCCAGGCGTGCTTGGATGTGGTGTAGCGCGTGATGTGAGAGATCATCTTGACTGAGAGGGCAGAAGTAATAGCCTCAAGAATGACCTGGCCTTGCATGTTCCAGTGAAGAAATTGTGGATTTGGTTGAGTGGAAGGAATTCCATCTTTTGTAATGGTTACAGTAGGTTGTGGGCAGGGAATGGTGCCACCGACGTAACCAAACAGATTACAACCTTTAAGATGACGGACAATTTGTGGTAGCCAAGTTGGATAATTGTCTTGAGTGAGCTTAATGGGGTTGAAATTTGTGAAGGTGATAATGGTAGAAGTTGTGGGAATAGTGGAAGCCATGAGAGGGGAGGTTTGCAGAAGTGGAAAAACTAGGAGAAAAAACAAATTTTGACGTTAGTCTTTTAGAGCTCTGATACCATGTGAAGTCTCAAGAATTTCTACTGTGCTACCTTACCTTCAATTGGTATGGGCAGTTTGTATATATAAATAAAATATGTTTACAATGTAACAGCAAAATTGTTACGTACTTGCTTTAGGATTACAATCCTATCTTTTACTAATTACAAAAGGATAATATCTTATCTAAAGAGATTGTATTTAAACATTCCTCTTGTCTTGTATATCTTGAATATTTGAATTCAAAACTATTGATGAGGGATTATCCTTTACAGAAAGGCTAGTATTCATTAGGTTTCCATAATGTCATTATCTTAGCTTTTTGGCTTTGTGTGTTTTATTGTGGTTTATGTTTGAACTTCAAGATTAAAACATGTTTCATGTGTTCTCATTTATTGATCATATCATTTACATGCATTCTTTCCTAGGATTGGTGAGTGAGAATGAGTTTGAGAAGTTTCGTGCACCTTTAGGGCATGTCCTGACCTAAGTATGGGATGGTTGCCCACACATGTGCACTCTTTTGATTTGCACATCACTTTGCTCAAGTGGTTCAACTTATTTTATTTTATTTTATTTTATTTTTTTGCATTACGTTATGTTTTTGCATGTTTTAAGGTGTCAATACTTCATTCATATCAATTGTATGCTCATTTATTCCATTGATCTCTTGTTTCTATTTGCATTGTGAGGATGTTTCCCTCATTATATGAGGCTTATTTTCTCTACAACCAATTTGCTTGTGCTTATAGTGAATTTACACTTGCGCATTTTTTGTCCTGCATTGTAGAATTGGTCTTTTCTAATTCCCTTTCGCTACAAAAAAATTGTGTTTTCTTGACCAACATTCTTTGATGTGTCAGGATGCCTGGCACATCACTAAACTTTCTTGACGTGGCCTTCTTGATGTGTGTACAAGGTTAAAAATGTGGGTGTCACTAAAATTTTTTTATTGACATGTCACTAATACGTACAAATTTAATTGTACTCGCCAATTGCACGAGTCGTTTGTAATACAGTGGATGTGCAAGTGCGAGTGTCGAACCCACAGAGAATCAGCTTTGCTAAAAATCAATTCTAAAATGCCTAAATTAATCCTATCTTAACCTAGTCCCAAAATCAAACAGTTGGTGTGCATTAAAATAAACAAATTAAATGCAATAAAAAAATAAATAAAAACGCTAAGGTTCCTAATCTACTTCACCACAATTTAATCAACATATAAGCATGCTAATCCACACATCCATCAAACAATTAGGCTAAAATGTATGTCCTATTCTTACGATAGTCCACACACCTGTCGTGCGGCCTAGCTCGACGCATGTTCTTTTGCCTTTACAAAATCTAGTCGAATCATGCGATGTATTAACCCATAAACGGTTGCAACGGATGTTGAGCCGAGATCGAATCATCCGATGTGTCGTTGACGACAACGAATATTGGACTCGCTTAAACTATCCGATGTAGCCCGCATAAATCACAACGCATATTGGACGATAAACGATCTATAAACAACAACCAATCACAATCTTGTCACGAGATTGTGATTGAATCGAACAAACGTTAAATTAAATGACAAAAAATGTAAACTAAACATGAATATACATAAACAAATCCATGGTGAGGGAAAATAAGAGACTAAATTAAAACAACTAAAAGCATTAAATAAAATAAATGAGAAAATGACGTTTAGAGGGTTTTACAGTGATGAACGGGGAGGATTTAGGCCACAAGGGGCACCTCCAAGCGTTTTCCAAACGTCAAAAAATACAAAATGCACTAAATCCTATTTATAGACAAAATTCAGCATGCTGCCAGGTCAGGGGTGCGTTCGAATGCAATGCTGCGTGCGTTCGCTCATGGTGCTGTGCGTTCAGTTGCAGGTGTGCTGCCATGCCACGTGCGCTCGAGAGTAGGCGCTGCGTTCGAACACACTATGTGCGGTCGAACGCACATAACTGCCCACGGTGCAAGGTTGAAGCGATGTACGATAGGGCCGGCTAGGACAACGCGGGAAACGCGGGCTGACTGGACCTGCGTTCGAACGTGGGTCTTACATTGGACCACAGTTGCGTTCGAACACACCAAGTACGATCGAATGCACTTCCAGGGGCTTGACTCCTTCTTTGCTTCATTTCTCCCCTTTGAGCCACCTTTTGCACCAAAGACCTGCAACACACTAAAACACTAAAACAAGATAAAACATTAGATATTAACAACACTAAGAGCCTAACGAATGTAAACTAAGGGGTTCAAATAAGCACTTTTAGGCACTCATCAGTCACGGTTTGCCACGTTAGCATTTCTTGACATGGCAATAAGTGGCACATCAAAAAATTTATTGACGTGGCAAAATTGACACATCAATAAATTCTTGATGTGTCAATTTTTCCACGTCAATAAATTATTGACGTGTCAATTTTTGCCATGTTAATAAATTCTTGACGTGACGTGTTAATTTTGACACGTCAATAATTTATTGACCTGTCAAAACATGACATGTCAATAAAAAATTATTATTTTTTTAAAAAAATTTTCTAGAATTTTTTTTTATTAAAAAATTTATTAATTTAATTTATTTTCCATTTCTCTCCAGATCTACAATCCCCTGCTTCTCTCAATATCTCTCCATTTCACTGTCTCTCTTTCTCTCGATCTCTACAGCCCCTTGCTTCTCTCTTTCACTTCCTCTTCCAAAATCTACAGATCAGATCTTTGCATCTCTCTCTTTCACTTCCATTTCTCTCTCTACGACAAGTTCGAAGCCTGGGCACACAACACTAAGGTGCTATCAAAGATATGATCACTCCTATCAGAGTGACCTCACAGGACTTACCAGCAATTTCACTTCTCAACATGCTGCATATGATCTAACTTGGTACCAGGACACTAGTTCTACACATCATGTAACCAATGATTTCTCCAATATGAATGTATGTGCAGAGGAATACACCGGTAGTGATCAAATCAGGGTCAGCAATGGTCAAGGTTTGAAAATTTATCATACTGGTCTTGCTTCTTTACCTACTGCAAAACACAAATTCTCCTTACATTCATTACTTCAAGTTCCAAAAATCCAAAAGAATTTAATTTCCATTCATAAGTTTACTCATGATAGAAATGTGTTTATTGAATTTCATCCCAATCATTTTCGTGTCAAGGACCTCCGCATGCGGAAACTCCTCCTCTAGGGCTCGAGTAAACTTGGATTATACCCATGGCCGACAACTGCTCCAATAAATTCCGCTCCTCAAACTTTCCTTGGTGAGCGCACTTCATTGAACCAATGGCATTATCCTTTGGGTCACCCTACATTTAGAGTTATATGTGTTTTTCTCTCATCATCCAACCTTCCAATTTCGCCTCATAAAGCCCCTCCTGTATGTTCTGCATGTCAGCAAGGAAAGCTTCAAAAATTTCATTTTCCTTTAAATAATTTTGTGTCTGCAAATCCTTTAGATTTGCTCTTTCTTGATGTATGGGTCCAACACCTTTGCTTTCTTCAAATAATAAGAGTTATTTTCTCTATATTGTGGATGATTTTAGTCATTATTCATGGGTTTTTCCAATTACTTGCAAATCTAATGTTTACAATACATTTACTAAATTCAAACTCTTGGTTGAAAACTTCTTTCAATCCAAAATAAAATATGTTCAAACTGATGGAGGGGGAGAATTCATTCATGTGCAAACCTATCTATCCTCTAATGGCATTTCTTATCGACAAACCTGCCCTCACACTCACCATCAAAATGGGAGTATTGAGAGAGAAATTTGCCATATTGTCGATATCGGGTTGGCTCTTCTCTCTCATTTCTCGGTTCCCCTTCGATTTTAGGACTCATCCTTTGACACAGCTTGCTACTTGATCAATCAATTACCATCATCTATTAACAAGTTAAAGTCTCCATTTGAATTGGTATTCCATAAAACACCAATAATATTTGCTATGTTACTGGGACACACAACATAGAATCATTTGGCATGATACTTGACGAACCCAGCTCACTATCTGCAGATCAAAAAAACTGACCCAGTATCAAACCAAAAATTGGAAACCCAATCAAAATCAAAGAGAAAAAAAAATCCCTAACCCAGTAGAGAAAAAAAAAATAAAAATCCCAAACCCAGTAGAAAAGAAAGACTAACCTGCGCTGGTGGGGAGAAAAGAAAGAAAAGAAAGAGAGAGGGAGAGGAAGAGATAGAGCAGGTGGGGAGAAATGAAAGAAAAAAAAAGAGAGAGAGAGGAAGAGGAAGACCTAGAGCTGCTTGGGCGGGAGAGAATTAGAAAAAATGAGGGGGAGTAAAAAAAAAATAGAAAAGCAAAAGGAATTGAAGGGTAGGTTTGTGATGCGCTGCAGGTGAAAAGAAAGACTGACATGGCGCTAGCTGGTTTTTGGTTTCTGATGGGACGATAGGTGTGTACATCTCAATGGAGGCTTCTAATGTGCTACATGTGGCACGTTAATACTTTTTTGACGTGCAACATGTGGCACATAAATAATTGTAATATCCCGATAAAAATAACTCTTTTATCATTTTCTACAAAGAGCTGTTAAGGGTTTTTAATAAAATTGGTTTAACAAGGACCTAGTAAAGCCCTAAAATCCCTTAGAAAATAGAAGCCTAAACACTTACCATCTAGAGTGGACGTATGCTTTTATTTTTAGTGCGGACATACGCGGTGGCCGGTGGACGTCTGTCCCTATTTCTATTGCAGATGTACGTTGGGGGACCATCGGACGTATGCTGAAATGCCGGACGTATGCTACTTTTTCAGAAATACCCTTTGGATAATACCTAGACATACGATGCACCCTTTGGACCACTATGTAAAAGTACCGGAAACCGAGCGTTACCTCCTTGAAGCAAAACCTCAAGAGTTCCTCCTCCTGCAGCACCGAAACACTCACGAAACCTCACAAACACTCACAAAATGGCCTACTGCCTGCCTAGGGGCAAAGAGAGGGGTTTACGGGCGGAATAGGTGTGAAATGGGCGAGGGGGTAAGGGGGTATTTATAGGGCCAGAAAGCAGCGGACGTTCGACCAAAGTGGCGTACGTCCGGTACTATTCCACAATGGTACAAAGGCTGTTTTGTACGTCTAGGTATTACCCGGAGGGTATTCCAAAAAGTAGCGTACGTCTAGTACTTTTGGCGTACGTCTGTTGTACTATTCACAGTGTACGCCGTACTATATGTCAGCGTATGTCAGGTGGTCCCCTAGCGTACGTCCGCCAAAAAGTAGCGTACGTCTGCAGAAAAAGACAAGAGAGTACGTTCACCAATCCTAGCGTACGTCTGGGCTAAAGACAAGAGCATACATCCACCAGAAAGTAGCGTACGTCCGCACTAAAAGACAAATTCCCAAAATGCCCTTCTGGCTTATCCTAGTGACCCAAAGTCCAAATTAACCCTTTTATCTAAGCCACTTATGCTTAGTTAAATATTTGGGTCACTACAAACCACAACAACCTAATAAACATTGTTCTAAAAAAGGATCAACATATCAAAGGATTAGAGCCCAGATCTAAGCTTAAGCAAAGCTAATGAGATCAAAATTTTGATCATATCCACGCGAGCAATCCCTCCGTCCTCCCACATGGATCAAGTCCTGAGCGATTACCCAAGTCGGCTCCTGCAGCATCCTCGCCTAGGATAGCTAAACTATGCAAGTATTCATAATGAAGGGGAAAACATAAATAAAAGGGTAAGTCTAAGACTTAGTGAATCTTAACACAAATAATGCCCATGTGATAAGTGCTTAAATATTCATATTTAAGCCCCTTAATTTATGTTTGTTATGCCTTTATTATGTGTTATTTTGTTCTATTTTACTTCTTTTTGTGTTTTCTCTATTTTACAGGCCTTTGGAAGAAAAGAAAGTTTAGGGCTTAACGGAAGAGAATTTGGAGAAAACTAGAAGAAGCTCAAGA
>VIBQ01000085.1:10212-39925 GCA_006937295.1 Carpinus fangiana | reverse complement strand
AAAAAACCATAAGCTAACGTGTGTATGAGTAGAACGTTAGGAAATAAAATATCATTTCCTAACGTGTATATAGGTAAAACGTTAGGAAATGATTTTCAATTCGTAACGTGTATATGACTAAAACGTTAGGAAATGGAATTTTTTTTTCTTTTACAAAACAGAAGCTAACGTGTGACAAAAAACACGAATTGCAATTGCTAACGTGTCTACGAGTAAAACGTTAGAAATTGCAATTTCAATTGCTAACGTGTCTCTGGGCAAAACGTTAGCAAATGGGAACTTTTTTTTTTTATTTAAAAAGCATAAGCTAACGTGGCAAAAAAATAACACGTTACCCCATAGTAACGTGTAATTTTTAGCCACGTTAGTATTTTTTTTTTATTTTTTTTTTTTTAATATTTTACATTTACTAACGTGTGAATAGTCACACGTTAGCAAATGCTAACGTTTTATAGCCTAACACGTTAGTAAATTTCCATTTCTAACTGCCACTTTACCAACGTGTTAAAAACGTTAGAAATAGTATGTACGGCCCATTTACTAACGTTTTGAAATATCTAACACGTTAGTAAATGAGCGTTAGTAAATGGCGCCTTTTTTGTAGTGATTCTAGCTCATGAGAAAATCAAGTTGCCTCTCCTCAGGGCAACTGGACACATGATCTATGAGATAGCTGTTTAGACGGTTTGCCAACATTAGCCAAACTTAACAAATTCAAAGAGATTTTAAGAGAAACCAGAGAAGATTGGAAAATGGTTTGATAAATCTGGAGAACTTTTAACCATGGGCTGCAATCTTGATGAACTCTACTGATTGGAGGCTGCAATGATTGAAGGTATGAACTTTATATTGATTGAATTAAGTTGTTTGGATTTGTCTTGGCTGCCTTTGAGCTTGTAACCTTAATTCTTCAAATGAAAGGATGCAGTGCAATTGGGTAGCATAAGCTGCTGCCTCTGCTAACCCATCCAAAGACTATTCTTGCATAATCTTTGGACCCAATCTTTAACTGCGAGAGGAGAAGAAATATGAAGAGCTTTGACTATGAGCAAACTCTACTTCCCCAGATGGTCAATGATAACAACTGAGGCCACTGCCTGTTGAACTACTCCATAATTCCCATGTTAAAGTAAGAAAATATAAGTGGCAGCAGAACTTCCAGTAACCAAATGATTTGGATGCACAAATGACGGAAGGAGGCCAAACTTTTGCATAGATAATAACAGAAGATTGGTTTTAAGGAACCCATGAACTTGAAAGGAGGTAATCTTCCCTGCTCCCAATGGTTGGCTAGCATGATTCATTTCCAGGATTTGAAATAACATATCAACTGGAAAATAGTTCACAGAATGTTTCTGCCAAGAGAGTCAAGCACTTCCATGAATCCCCAATCCATCCTTATTGAAGCACAAGATAAGGAGATGAATAAGATTTTGGATAAGGATTCTCAAACAGTTTTAAACCCACCATGATATTCTCAACTAGTTTAATATCACCATGATTCTCTGAACAACAATTGTATTTGTTGTGATACTAGCTTAAATTTAAATGTAGATAAGTTGTTTCATTTAAATTATTTCAAATTCAATTTGTATCTATCTTATCTTGTAATATTTCTTATAAATAGAAAACATACCCATACATTGAAGTTGGGATTGTTAACAGTAAATTCATTTGTTCTTATATGGTATCCCTGTTCTTGCCTTTCCCTAGTAGCTCAATAATTCCAACCAATTTTCCACTGTTAAGCTTGATCGTGATAATTATATATTATGGACCACTCAAGTGGTTCCATATTTGGCAGGTCATTCTCTATATGGTCACATCACAGGTGAGACACCTGCTCCACCAAAAGAAATTGCATTCTTTGAAGCTCTTCTATCACTCCCACAACTACTACTATGGTTGTTAATCCTGCCTATACCTTGTGGTATCAACAGGATAAACTTATCCTCAACACTTTGATTTCTACTCTCTCAAACTCTGTATCACCCTATGTTGTTGGGATCAAAACCTCTCATGAGGTGTGGCGCACTTTAGAGCAAATGTTTGCCTCTGAATCTCAGGCAATAATAGTCCAGATACGGTATCAACTTACTTCCCTTGACCATAACTGATTATTATCAAAAAGCAAGAACACTTGCGCAGACACTTGCTGCAATTGACAAGCCCTTGAAGGATTCAGAACTTGTTTTATATGTGCTTAATGGTTTGCCTATGGAGTTTGACTCTCTTGTCACTTATGTTACTACCCGTACAGATCCTATCTCCATGAATGACTTATATGGTCATCTCCTTACTTATGAGCAACGAATTGCGACTCATCACTCTTCACCTGATTTGTCTTTATTCAGTGTCAATGTTGGTCAACGCAACTCAGCTCCTCCTACCTTTTCTACTGGTCGAGGCAGGGGTTATTCTCCTAATTATCTTGGCCGTGGAAGAGGCTGTGGGCGAGGCCCACCTTCATCTGGTACGTTCAATCAATACAATAGAGATTCTCGTCCTCTATATCAAATTTGTTCCAAGCTTGGGCACACAGCACTAAGGTGCTATCAAAGATATGATCACTCCTATTAGAGTGACATCATAGGACCTACCAGCAATTTCACTTCTCAACATGCAGGAGCATCTGATCCAGCTTGGTACCATGACACTGGTTCTACACATCATGAACCAATGATTTCTTCAATTTGAATGTACGTGTAGAGGAATACACCGTTAGTGATCAAATCGGGGTCATTGTCAAGGTTTGAAAATTCATCATACTGGTCTTGCTTCTTTACCTACTGCAAAACACAAATTCTCCTTACATTCATTACTTTATGTTCCAAAAATCCAAAAGAATTTAATTTCCATTCATAAGTTTACTCATGATAATAATGTGTTTGTTGAATTTCATCCCAATTTTTGTGTGTCAAGGACCTTCGCACGCTGAAACTCCTCCTCCAAGGCTTGAGTAAACATTGATTATACCCATGGCCGACAACTGCTCCTTAAACTTTCCTTGGTAAGCGCACTTCATTGAACCAATGGCATTATCGTTTGGGTCACCCTGTATTCAGAGTTGTACGTTCTGTTCTCTCATCATCTAACCTTCCAGTTTCGTCTCATAAAGCCCCTTCTGTATATTATGCATGTCAGCAAGGAAAGCTACAAAAAATTCATTTTCCTTTAAATAATTTTGTGTTTGCGAATCCTTTAGATTTGCTCTTTCTTGATGTATGGGGTCCAGCACCTTTGCTTTCTTCAAATAATAAGAGATATTTGGGACTCATCCTTTGACATGGCCTGTTACTTGATAAATCGATTACCATCATCTGTTAACAAGGTAAAGTCTCCATTTGAATTGTTATTCCATAAAACACCAGATTACAAGTTTCTCAAAATATTTGGTTGTGAATGTTGGCCCTATTTAAGACCATACAACTCAAACAAATTTTCTTTCCGTTCCAAATTATGTGTTTTTCTAGGTTATAGCAAACCTCACTTTGGCTACAAGTGTCTTGATGTTATTTCAGGTTATATTTACATTGCATGACATGTTGTCCTTCATGAACAGTCATTTCCCTTTAATATGTCTACTCCCAAAGTCAATAATTCTACTCCTATAGTTGCTGGTGTACCATCCCATTTAAATATTCATACTCCTCTTAATCAATTAACCACCACTGATGTTAATTCTTTGGATCATAACACCTCATCACATGAAACTCAATCTACACCTGCGTCTATACCAGAGGTCATTGCTATTGTTGTTCCTTCTACTGCTGAATTAGTTCCAGAGATTGCTATTGTTGTTCCTACTACTGCTGAAGTAGTTTCAGAAATTGCACCATCCACTAATCTGATGGTTCCAGTAGCAACTCCATCTACTGCTTGCACACATTCAAATACTACAAGGTCTAAGAATCAAGTTCATAAACCAAAGTCAGTACCTGATGGCTTTACAAGATATCCTTTACCAAGGGCAAATATTGTTTCATTGGTTTCAGCTGAAGAGGAACCCACTTCTTTTACTCAAGCAGTCAAATCTAAAATATGGAGAGATGCAATGGCTACAGAGTTTAATGCACTCATTCAAAATGGAACTTGGACACTTATTTCTCCTACTCCTTCCATGAACATTGTTGGATCCAAATGAGTGTTTAGAATTAAACAGAAGATGTGAATATCCCAAAAACTGCTTAATGTTTAGAAGACATCAGAGGTCGAAAAATGAGAAGAGATCAGATCCTAGGGGAAGAGGAGTTTCCGTTTCGGGTGTTTTTAACTTAAGTAGGGACACTGCTAAATGCTAATGTTAGTAGAGTGATCTAGTTTTTACTATAAATTCTTACAAATTGATGTGTCTCTACTGTTCATAGGATATCTACCACAACATAGTATAATTGACACTAATTATGCTTGACTGGCATGAATGTTCTTTAGAATCTTTGTCATCCATTTTTCATGTAGAAAACCTTGTTGCTTTAAGAATGTCTAAGAGTCACCTCAAGGACTTGGCGGGAATTGAGGTACAATTACTGTTTTTAGGAAAATTAATAATAATAATTTTTAACATTGAGACCCTAGTTTCCAATTCGATGAATTTTAGATTTGTGCTTCCAAAATTTGTTAATCAAGACCATAGCTAGTTTTTTTTCTTCCGTAAAAGAGATAACATAAATGGTATTAAAATACATTTATGCCTCTAACATAATTCTAAAAAAAAAAAAAAGTGGCTGGTTGTGGCCAAGTGACAGCACCCTATCCAGCCATGGCTAGGCTTTGTGCCAGGACCCAACCATCGCCACATGCCACGACTAGGGGCTGGATGCCAAAGCCTCAGCCATGGCCAAGACTAGGTGCTTTGTCCCGACCACGGCCAACCGCATTTCTTAGTATTTTTTTCGTATGAAAGGAATAAGTGCATTTTCATATAATTTTTGTTATCTATTTGATGAAAACGCATACAAAGTTCTTGATTTACAAATACTTGAAGCACAGGTAAAAAAATTCATCAAACTAGAAATCGGGGTTTCAATGTCAAAAGGCGTGAAAGCATGACAGGGTCTTGACATAATTTCTCCTGATTCTATAATTTCTTCCTTTAAATTTTGTCGTAAATTTCCTTCAAACTAATTTTTTTTTTTCTTTTTTTTTTTTCTTGTTCTACAGAATTTTCAAAGCATGAAAATTTTGAATTTCTCTGGTTGTGAATTCCTAAAAATATTTCCGGATGTTTCAAGGATTCCAAATTTAGAAGATTTGAGGCTTGATCATTGTAAAAATTTAGTTGAGGTTCATCATTCTGTTGAATTTCTTGATAAGCTAGTTTTTTTAAGTCTTGATCAATGCTATAACCTTAGCAGTTTTCCAAGAAGCCTCAAGTTTAGATCTCTAAAATGTCTTTGCATTCAAGGTTGCTCAAGGCTTAGCTACTTTCCGGAAATTGAGTGTCAAATGGAGTGTTTAGAACACATCATCTTTTCAAACACTGGTATAAAAGAATTGCCTTCATCTATTGCGTATCTCATTGGGCTTAAAGACTTACAACTATAAGGCAACATAAACCTTTTGCATTTTCCCAGGAGCATTTATCAGTTGCAACGTATACAGTTTATTCGTCTTGATTATTGTTCAAAATTTGTTAAGTTTCCAAAGAAGAGACAATCCATGCCCTCTAATGTATCTATGAAGGAATCAAAAATTTCATCCAGTCTAGACTTACTCCCATTACCGCCTCCTACGAATTCAAGTGTTTCTAATGATGATTGTTCCTCGATAGTATTTCCAACACTACAAGAGTTGTGTCTAGACAATTGTGTCCTATTAGAATCAAGTTTCTTAAGGATATTTAATTGCTCCCCCACATTGACACTCTTAGATCTATCAAGGAGTGCTATTATTACCATTCCTGCATGCATCGAAAGATTTGTTTGCTTGTCAAATCTTATATTGAAGAACTGCAAGCAACTTCGAAAAATTTTAAGACTTCCACCAAATATAAAAGAAGTGTGGGCAGAGGGGTGCATATCATTGGAAACATTTTTCGAAGAACCACAAACATCTCAATTATTTAATACATGGTGGTTACCCGAGATTGAGCTTGTATGGTATGAAACAACTTTCTCGGCACAAGGCCTTGTGGGCAGTGGTGCTCCTTCTGCAACCTATCAGAATGTGCAAACTGTGGCAATAGCTCAGCCATTGGAGGTAACTTCTTTCCTTGATGGATTAAGATATGCTCTCTCTCTTTCTTTCTCCCATATCACTGAAATTTTGTCATATTTGTGTAACAGGTACTTCTTCAGCCTCTTTGTGTTCTTCTTGTATCTCTAAAAAATGATGTGACTTTTAAAATTATCACAAATTTAATAGTAATTATAAAAGTCATATAAATTTCGAAGAACATAAAAATAACATGTAACATTACTCTGTTTGAAAATGCTTTTTAGGAAGTGTTTCTGTATTTTGATTTAAAAGGACTAGATAGAAACTTCAGAGGAAGACTTGACAGTTAACTTGACGATGATAACGGTCCTTTTTCCAACTTCCTCGTGGACAGACCATTGATGACTGATGCTTAGATGGGTTGGTGGAAAAATTGTGCGTGGGGTGTTGAAAGATTTTCAAAATTAATACGTATAGATATTATTTTGTTCTTCGATCCTTTGGAGCAAAGAAATTTGAGAAATTTTGTGTCTGGAGATGAAGCCTTTTCTCTGCTTTTAGAGCTGTTTTACACAGCCACTAATCTTACCTATATCGAGAATACCCCTTTGGGTCTGAAAATGGAGGGCGTTTCTTCGGCCAAGAGTCATTGAGATGGGCCTAGAAGGTCAAGGCCTCTGAAGAGAGACATGGGTGTCTTAAGAGAGAGAGAGAGAGCAGCTTGCTGTGAATCTAAAGCATGCCTTTTGTTGAGATGAAAATAAGAGAGATCGACTAACTTATGTTGTAAGTCTAAAATTGTGTCGTTTTAGACTAATAGAAGCCAGATCCGTCTTGAGAATATTTTAAAACAAAATGTTCTAAAGAGCATTGAATGAAGACCGAAGAGAGTTTTGTATTGAAAAGAGAAAAAGTTAAATTAATATTTATAAGACACAATTAACTTTAAGATATTAAAAATACTTGGTGTATACATACGTATATACATTCTCTCGTATGATACGAAGCATCGAATGCACACGCATGGCTAGGACTTGTTGTAGGTGATGAATCATTGTTTTTGTGCTTGACATATGCAGTAGAATGTCTTGATTATTCCTCCTCCCTTTGGATCCTTTAACTTCGAACACATTTCCACAGGAGTCCCTACGTGCATTGAATAATACCATAGACTTATCCTTGATGTATAGCCGTATGGGTAGGCAATCTTTCTTCTCAATTTTTTTGTAGTTGTCTTTGTATGTTTCTCTGTGCGTGTGCTCTTTCCCCTCCTACGTGGAACTATCTAATTTGTAACATTTGACATTTCATGACGGGATTTTTAGATAGAGAAAAATGTAAAATCGGTCGATGTAATTTATTTGATTTGTAATCATATTTTTGTGATATTAAAATAAATTTAGAGGTCTCGTATATGCTAAAAAATTATCTTGCAGTGGCTGCATGACCACCTTTGACCAAAAAAGAGGTGTCACCTCTATTTGGTCGAAGTGACTTTGAATTCATCATTCTTTTCTTCTGTTGATTTTTTATTTTTTTTTAAGTAATAAGTCGGCCCCTATAAATAGGGCTGTAAACGAGTCGATACACCCGATAGCTCGCTCGACCCGAGCTCGAGCTCGACACTGTTGAAGCTCACTCGTTACTATTGATACTCGCTCGATTAGTTAGTGACACATACCTAGCTCGCTCGATTAAGTTCGACGGGGGCTCGTGAGCTCGACTCGTTAAACTCAAACTCGTCCGAGCTCGTTTAGGGATCGTGAGCTTGGCTCATTTAACTTGAAGCTCGCCTGGCTCGCACGACTCGTTTAGGGCTCGTGAGCTTGACCCGTTTTATCATTCGACCTGACCCGACCCAATCTGCATGACAATGTAACCAAAAAAAAAAAATTAACCATATAATTAATCAATAATAATCATTGGTTCAATAATAATCATAGTATGATAAGTTAATAAAGTAAATAGTAAGGTAGGGATAAATTGATTTATAACATATAATTAATTATATGTAAGGTAGGGATAAGTAAGGTATGATAGGTTAATAAAGTAATTAAGTAAATAGGAATGTAGGGATAACTGGATAAGTTGATAAATAACATATAATTAATTATATGTAAGGTAGGGATAAGTTAATAAAGTATGATAAGTAACGCACTTAAATAGTAAATAAATAAGGTATGATAAGTTAATAAAGTAAATAGTAAGGTAGGGATAAGTTGATTTATAACATATAATTAATTATATGTAAGGTAGGGATAAGTAAGGTATGATAAGTTAATAAAGTAATTAAGTAAATAGGAAGGTAGGGATAATGATTGGTGCTAAATATTGTATATTTGACTACCTTAACTTATATTTGCTAAGCCTTTAGCACTGTTAATATCTAACATTTTTAGTTGTTTTTAGTGTTTTATGGTGTGCAGGTCATTGCATCAACACGTGGCTACCAAAGGTAAAAATGGACTTGAAGAGATGTCATGAAGTTCCTGCCAGTGCGTTCAAACGCACTTGGTGCGATCGAGCGCAAATGCGGTTGAACGCAAGGAGTAAGTTCGAACTCAGGTCCAGTCAGCCCGCGTCTCACGCTGCTGCCCTAGCCGGCCCTGCGATTCCATCGCTTCCAGCCTAGGGCCGCGGCAGTTATTTGCGTTCGATCGCAGAAGTGTACGATTGAACGCATACATCAGTGCGATTGAATGCAAGGCCTGCGTTCGAATGCAGCCCTATGACCTAGCAGCACACCAGTTTTCTATAAATAGGCCCCTTAGTGTATTTTGTCTGGAGTTCTTGTTTTTGGGTGCATTTTTAAGAGCATTTGCCATTGTCTAGGCCCTGCTCTGCCCATTTATTTGTAGAACCTCTATTAATTTATTTTAATGCTTTCTTTTAAGTTTCATTTACTTTCTTTACACATGGGTAGCTAAATCTTCAATTAAGGTTGAAGATGAAGCTTCACCCTTAGCATTTCTTTGAGCTTTTACGTTTAACGCTTTACATTCCGTTATTGACAGTTCATGTTTGTTTCATTTCAATTTATGTGACAAAGTTGTTGTGATCGTTATTGCGATGCATTGGAAGTCCAACCCTTGTTGTGTTCCAAGCCGGGTGCACAACGGATGAGTGAAACTCAATTAAATATCCACTGTGATCCATGGATACAGTGGATGATTCTATTGAGAATTACTATCCGTTGTACCTCCTTAACGGTAAGCACATCAAGTGATTCGACTAGTATCAAAACGGCGATAAAGTATGATTAAAGGTCAAATCGATAGACTGATGTGTGAGTTTTACGTTTAAGCAAGAGCTATTTTATATTGGGTGATGTTGAGTCTTTAATCTTAGTTATTTTTCTTTATTCATTTAAGTTTTTAGAGTAGTTTTTACATTTGCAAGTTTTGTGTTCGATAAAACAACCATTTTCGGAGCTAGGTTAAAATAGGGTTAATCTAGTTTTAATATTAGTTTTAGAACAAAACGCCTTTCCCTGTGGTTCAATCCCACATTTCACAACGCTACACGATCAATGACTCGTGCTATTGCGAATGCAATCAAATTTGTATAACAGATAACTGGATAAGTTGATAAATAACATATAATTAATTATATGTAAGGTAGAGATAAATAAGGTAGGTATAAGTTAATAAGTAAGATAGGGATACGTTAATAAGTAAGGTAGGGATAAGTTAATAGAGTATGATAAGTAACATACTTAAATAGTAAATAAGTAAGGTATGATAAGTTAATAAAGTAAATAGTAAGGTAGGGAGAATAAGTTGATAAATAACATATAATTAATTATATGTAAGGTAGGGCCTAGGAATAACTTAATGTAATAAAGTATGATAGATTTATTAGATTATATCGTATAATTAATAAAATATGAATTAATTATATCATATAACTAATAAAGTATAAATTATGATTAGTTATATCATATCATATAAATTACGATTAATTATATCATATAATTAATAAAGTATGAATGAAATTTGATTAATCCGTATTAATAAAGTATAATTAATTATATTAATAAAGTATTAAAAATATTGTTAAGTAATTAAAAAGCAAGGAAGAAACAAATTAATTATAATTAATTAAATTATAAAGTATAATTAGTAAACAAACGAATTAAGAAAGTATCATACTAGTTGTACTCAATACTTTTAGCAAATAAAAATCATGTTATTTCACATAATTAGCTAATTAATTAATCATCATATCTTAAAAGTATCGCTCATATTTAATTTAATTAAAATCCAATATTCCAAAAGTAATATTGTATAAATAATTTTACAAAAATACAATGCATAATTTAGTCATTCAAAGCTTCTGACGGCATTAAGGCTCTTCTGGGTCCTAGTAGGAGGTGGAGGTTTCACCATGTGAAAAGGACGGCTAATAAAGCAGCAGATGGGCTAGCTAAGGAAGGTTTGCGGAGGATTGAGGAACAAACTTGGATTGATGAATCGCCGGAATGTATTACAACTATTGTATCCTCAGAGCTTCTTGCTCGTACTATATAGATCCTTTGGGATCTGGAATTTGTTGAATGAAAGGATGAAAGTTTTTTTGCAAAAAAAAAAAAAAAAAAAAAAAAAAAAAACCTACGTCACATAACAAGTTTTTCTCAATTATTTGTTATTGATCCTACCAGATGCTGCTCAATATAAATTGAGGCATGAGACAAAACAATTAAAACGAGGCCTTTCTAATTATAATATAATAAATTAATAATATAATGACTTTTTATATTAAATATTAAATATTCAAAATTATTATATATTCAAGGTTTTAAACATTGAAATACAAAAATAAAGGGATACATGTGTTAACCCTAAATGTATGATTAACCCTAAATGTACTTATATATATGTCTATATATATTATATACACACTACCTTTGATATCTATTTACAAGTATCTTTTTATTTGGACCGTTACGTAGGTTGTAAATGTGACTTTTAAACTTATTATTGTATTAAAGTTTAATAATGATTTATCACAAATTTTATAATAATTTTAAAAATATTATCAATTTTAAAGAAAGAAAGAAAAAAAACATTTAGCATTATTTGATCATTGATGCCTTGACGTGAAAAATCATCTCATTGCATGGGGGAAAGTGCCATGAAGCTTCCTCAACCTTCTTTTCCACGCTACTTCATTGAATTTCATCCATCGACTTTTCTCCTAGAGCATGACCAATGGTCCAATACCTCTTTAAAATGTGCATTTAATCAAACTTGAGCCACCCAAAGAGTTCTTCACCGTAATCAAACAATCGCCTCCGTCAAGCTCCTCACAGAGCCGCTTCCAGCTTTGTTGCTCCCTTGGCTGCTGACATCGAACCTTTAGCCAACGGGATTGGCTCCGTCAAGCTCCTCACAGAGCCGCTTCCAGCTTTGTTGCTCTCTTGGCTGCTGACATCGACCCTCTAGCCAACGGATTCACATATCACTTGCTTCATAAAGGGCAAATATTAGAGTATTTATAAAGTGTTCTTTATATTTAACTCTTATTTAAAAATTTAACAAAACTCATAAAAACACACATTTAACAAACTTCATTATTTATTTTTGTTGATACACAGTTTCCCGGTTGGTGACGTGGCACGCTTGTTGACTTTCTGATGAATGATCCAAGTTTGACTTTTCCTGCACAATAGAGAAGAGAATAGGATCGAAGAGACCGGGGGTGAGCCGGCGGGGATACTCCGATGCCTAAGTCAGTGTATGCTCTTGAGATGATGAGGAAATAACATAAGCTTTAAGAGTGCTAGAGTNGAGCATGAAAAAATTAGGCATTATGATCTCCATGTTTAAACCAATTTCTTTGGGCTCGTTACTTCCACTTCAGATCTTCTATCTCCAAAAGTTAGAGATGTAATATTTACATGGTATAAAACTCTATGAAAATATTAATTACATATTTTATTGACAAATAAGAAATTAAGGCCACAAAGATAATGCTAAGAAAAATAAAGGTTTGGAGTCTTTTTCTTTTAAATATATATATTTGTTTTTATTTGTAGTATCACGTTCAAATTGTAAGGAAAATATAGACAAAACTTGCGTAGGAATATTTTGGGAAGAATAAATGATTCAAATTTGAATGCTTAGGAATAAACTTTTGAAATGTTTCAAAAGTAAAAGTTGGGAATTGATTTAGTGTGGGTCGTATATGAGAAAATTTTAAAATTGATAAATATTTTTATAAAATAAAAACAAAAAACATGTTCTATCACAATGGTGGTGGTGCCGCCATCTTGGCGCCACCATCGTGGTGGTGATTTGGCAACCACTGCATGTGGCTGCCAAATAGAGTGGCAGGCGCCCACAACACAACTAAGTGAAGAAAAAATATATATTTTTAGAAGTATTTTGAATTTTGAGAAGAGTTTTATAATTTATTTTGAAAAATGTGCTATTAGTTAGTGGCAACCACATTTGAAAATCTAGGTTAACTAATATTTGACAAGAGATTTTAACATTTAAAAAGTGAAAAACGTCTTTTGAAAAGTTTACCAAACAAACCTTTACCACGATCTAATTGCCGCGTGAATTGTGTTTATCATATATTTTGTATATCATAATAATAATAATAACAATAATAATACATAAATAATTTTTTGTGAAAAAAGTACACATACTCGGTAAACTAGTAAACCACCGCTCCCTTTCTTCCAAACTATTATTTGAGGGAATGTCTCCTTAAACTACAAATATTCATAAAATTATATATAAAAAAAGTTAAAGACTGAAGAAAGAAATGAAAAGCCAAGGGGTGGTCGAAATGGGAGCAATTTGGCCACTCAGTAAATAGTTGGGAGGAGGTTTGGCCATATCTGGTGACGGTTGAACCACCATCTGACCATTTGGGAGTGGGTCAACCATTCTCTCACTAAATCAAGAACAAATTGATCGACCATTTGGAGGTGATTCATTATGAGTGATTTGACAACCACATATTTGGTCAAAGAGGGTGGGGCCTTGTATTTTCTTTTCATTTTTTTTTTTAAATGTAAGGGTATTTTTGGTTTATCATTTTTTTTTTTATTATTTGGGTTTAAGATCATAGCGTTGAAGAGACATTAACAAATTTTAGTAGTTTTAAATGATATTGATCCCCAAAGACAAAATTAACTCAGTCACTAAAAATCACAATTCATAAAATGAATTTCATTAGTTTTAATCCTTCATTCTCTGTCCCTCATTTGCATGTTCATGTAAAAAAAAAAAAAAAAAAATAGAAGAGGAAGTTTGAAATGATATTGATCCAACAAACTAATTTGGGGGTGTATTAACAAGAAGACGTAAATGGTGTTTGGCAAGGATTGGGATCCTCGGCAATAGTGATAAAATTGCCCAAGGATTTTTTTTCAAATCCTCACCATCCATTCTTATCCAATAGCTAGAAATACGCCACGTGTCCCATTTAATATAAAATAATAAAATATGATTATTTTTTTAAAATAATTATTAAAAAAAATGGGGTGGCCGAACCACCCCATATGGGGTGGTTCGACCACACCCTAGGGCCAAACCCATAAACTTGATTTATGGCTTAGGCCCTAGGGGGTGGCCGAATGACCCCTCGAAGCAACCCTAATTGGGGGTGGCCGGAGCAACCCCCTAGGGCTCTAGGGGGTCGTTCGGCCACCCCTTAGGGCCAAACCACCCTTTGGGGCCATAGGGGTGGCTGGAGCCACCCCCAACTGGTCTTTGGGGTGGCTTCGGCCATTCCCAGGGCTGAGCTGGGGTGGCCAGCCACCCCTAATGGGATGATTCGGCTACCCCCAACCGGTCTTTGGGGGTGATCGGAGCAACCCCCTAAGGCCCTAGGGGATGGTTCAACCACCCCTTAGGGCCAAACCCATAAACTTGATTTATGAGTTTGGCCCTAGGGGGTGGCTCAGCCACCCCTTGGGGCCATGGGGGTGGCCGAAGCCACCCCCAACCGGTCTTTGGGGGTGGTCTGCCACCCCATTTTTTTTTAATAATTATTTTTATTTTTTAATATTTTATTTAATATTTATTTTTTTTAAAAAAATCATATTTTATTATTTCATATTAAATGGGACATGTGGCAAATTTCTAGCTGTTGGATATGAATGAATGGTGAGGATTTGGAAAAAAATGCTCGGGCAATTTTATCACTATTGCCAGGGATTTCAATCCGTTTGGCAAACCCACTCACATTCCCCGTAAATTTTTATACAGCACTGTTCATGAATTGAAAAAATAAAAAAAATAAAAGATTAATATGGGAAAATAAAAAAGTGATATTGGAAAGTGAAAAAAATTTGTTTTGTAGTGATTTTTTTATTTAAATAGTAAATAATATGATATAAAAAGTGAATAATTTAATTTTTTTTTTTTAAAAAAAAAATATGATGAAATGTGAGGGAATTAGGGGAGTTTAAGCCTTAGTTGTTAATTGTGGGTTCATTTGATAAAAAAATTTGGCTTTTTAGTTTAAAAAATCAAAAGACGGGCGGTTGTGGAAGCGTTGAATAAAAGAATCCGACTCCTGTGCGGCTGTTTCAAACCATGATCTTCGACATCATCGGCTACTTGCGTCGAAATATTTCTTCCTTCTCTCATTTTGCAACTCTCTCTCTCTCTCTCTCTCCCTTTCTCTGAGATCAGTCAGAGGTTTTGCACCAAAAAAAAAAAATTCATGATATTTGTTGATGGTGTCCCGATTTCTACTGACCCATCTTCCCAGGTACTCTCTCTCCCTCTACTCTTTCCTTCTTTATTATCACTCTTTTCTAGCATTTTTTGCGAACGCCCATCTGCTTAATTCGCAGAATGCTAACCCCAGTTTAATATTTTCTTTTGTCTCTTCGTTTATCAGTTTGTTTGGCTGCCAAGAAAATATCTGAAAATGAAAATAAATTATACAACTACTATATCTCTCTCCCTTGGGTAGAGGAAAGTTTAGAATTTTAACCAACTTAACTGCTTGGCTACATTATCCTTTTATAGTTGCTAGCTTATTATACGAGTAGGAACTGTAGTAGGAGTAAAAAGTTAAAAAACTTCACTTTAACCTCTTGAAATTTCAAACACTTGCACAATGATTTCCAAAAACTTTAAAAACTAAACGGATAGTTTAGTAGAGACATTGCAAATTTTTTAAATTTGATACACTCGATTGAGAGTTTTTGAAGTTTATGGAAATGATTACAAAAACACTGAAAGTTTAGTGGGGTTACGTGAAGTTTCTCAAAAAAAAAAAAAAAAAAAAACTCATCCAGAGAGGGTTTTTATAGTCTGTTGTCTTTCTGTTGGTTTACTGAGAAAATTCAGATTATCAATTCAGAATAAGAGTATATAATTTAACCTTTTGGTCATGAAGTTACTGATTGTAGTTGTTCAGGTGCTAACTGTGGTGGTTTTCCTTTCTTTCTCCATTATTTTCTTCTTGGGTGGTGGAATTCCAAAACTAGTTACTAAAGAATGGATGCATATACCTTTGATTACAATATTACTGTGAACATAGAGAACATAGTAGTTTGCACTTATGTTACGTGCTATGTCATGTACATACTTTCTAATATTTACTTTCTAAGAAGTTAGGATAGATATAAATGTGATTGCGAATTTGTGGCAATTTTACCTTATACCTTGCTCTTATACACTGCTTATGAGCTCAGTCTCCAGTAATAGTATCATTACTCAATGTCAACTTCTATGTCGAAAAATGCCTAGATGCTTGATGTTAAGTTTGGAGTCTCATATAGCATATCTCCTTTCTCGTGGTTCCCATTTTTTATCAAGTTTAGAAACTTGAATAGTGCATGCCTTTAAGCACTCATATTTGTGTAAAATTGAACATCTCTTCAGATTCTGGCCTAACTTTCTTGTACTAGAGGAGATTGGTAATAGATGTGTGTTTCACCATTTTGGATGTGTAATGAGCAACCATGATATTCTAAATAATCAGTTTTTCTCATAGAGAAATATTTCCTGGACTGTACACCCTGTGTATCATATGACATGCTTGCAGAATTTCTTTGTTATATTATGTGAATAGGTAATGGACATAAATTCTTGTGCTTATGAACAGGGAAGTTATGCCCTGGCTGCTTTGATGAAACACTCCACTTTGGTATCTGTCTCAAATTCTCTCAAGGCCATCCCTTAGAGGAAGTTCTCAGTCAACGAAGAGTCTAGCCAGGAGAGATCAAAAAAGAGTAAATGGGTTTATGTGTTCCAAAGAGAATATGCAACTGTAGATCCTGCACTAGTCGATGTATGTTTGTTTCTTAATTTCCTTGGGAAATTACTTGTGATTTTCTGACATGAATGACAGTGCATTGTAAGCCTTTACATGCTTATCTGCCTAATTATTCTATGCATTCATTCAAATTGCGAAGTCTTTCTCTCGTCTCCCAAAAGTTATTCCTTTAGCAACATGAATTTCTTGACCCTGCTTAAGAGAATTGGTTGTGCGTATAATATCTCGGTCATCCATATGCATGAAGAAAAAAAAAAAAAACTTGTATTAGCATGCACAAGGAGTTAGCTCAATTTTGGGGATCATAGACCTTAATGCTGAATCTGTAAAGGCTCCAGTTTTAAGTTTTCAGATACTCAATTGGAGGTTTTATGAATAGAATTTTTATTTAATAACCTTAAATGTTGTCATATGACAAATTGTCACTAGACAGAGCACTGCAGTGCCAGTTAGCATTCTCATTCTCATCTCCGCATCTCTAGCTGTTCTTTCCTAATTCCTTTCTGTTAACATTAATGATTTTTTCCCTTTTCACATGAAAAGTTTGTTGGCACTGATGAAGCAACAACCTGTGTGGGCCTTGTTATACGCAACAAGCAAAATGGAATGTAAGAATTGATCATATCAGGGATAGAGAATTTGTAGGAGATTTTATGAACTCGGATCAAATTTTAGTGTGCTTCCTGTTGTTTTTCTGGTTCCTAATTTTTTTTTTTTTGGCATGCAGGACCTCTGTTGCTCATATGGATTCTACAAATATTGTAGATATGGGCCTCTCCCAGATGTTATCGCTTGTTGTTGGTCAGAACTTGGATGCCTACTTGGAGGTATTCTTCCTTCTTTCCTTATAATTTCTTTTTCTCAATGTTCTATTCACCTTGATTACTTCTTCATGGATTGAAATTCGTGCATAATACCTCATGCAGGTGCATCTAGTCGGTGGTTTTGAAGATGTTTCTCCTAATGTCTGACTGGGATCCTCTACTTTGTTATTGATTTTCCAGAGATGTAGTTATCCACTCAGAGTTAGAATATCTGAAGTTGACTCTGTTGAATTTTCTATGCAGTATGCTAATTCTAGGATTAGATCAAAAAGCAGTAAAAATTTGGAGGGTTATTCCTATCCTTTGTGTGCCAAAATTGTTGAAAGTATGTGCATTAGACAGGAGAAGTTTCACATCCGGACTTTCTTCGTTCTTGGGCATAACACCAGAAGGGATTCTAAAGGGAATGCATACCCCATTTTCAATGGGTTAGCGGTCAGATTAAAGTTTATGGTTCTTATATCTTATTGTCTTTGTTGAGCTCATTTAAATTGACTGAAGTTTTATTTGAAGGGAACAGAGCATTTTCCTTTCGATCTGGGAATGTTAAACTTTTCTTAGCGAAATATTGGTTGTCTTCCTGTGATCAATGAGGTCTAGGGAAAAATTATTAACCTGCACATGTAACTATGCATCCTTAGCTTCAATCTTGTACCCAAGTACTTAGGAGTGAGTTTGTAAATCTGAAAACTTGAGAATTGTGACAGAAAAGGCAGCTATTTAGATATTCAATGCATGCATACTCACATACCACTCTTTGCACTACTGTAAACTTTATAATCTAAACCTGTAGCTCTAGTGGATTTGCCATGTAAAGTTTCAGCTAGACATAAACCCAACTGCAGAGAAATGAACCTAAATATGAATTCAGGTTTTAGTAATTATGACTAGAAGTAAATATTTACAAATGAGACAGATGCTGTTATATGGAGGTTCTTTTGAAAATCAAGTAGTTTACATTCATCAAGAACCACTATATTGACAACATTATACAAGACAGATTTTGTTATTGACTACCTTTGCCTTGGTGGGGACATATAATCACTAAACTAGTTACATGTCCGAGATGGACTCTAGTATGGACTTAATGGTGTGATGAGGAATATAGTCACTAAACCTGTTACATGTTTGGTTTTATGGTTTATGACAAGATATTCGGCCTTCTTCGGTTAATATATACATTTGGCTGAACCTTTAGCAAGATTCTAAAATATATATTCTAATATTTTCCTCCCTTTTTTCAGGTAGAAACTTCCACCGGATCAGTTACCCCTTCCTGTTTTGGTAGAACTTCAAGATGTCTGGATGAAATTGTCAGGAGAATTCGAGTAACTGCATCCTATGAGGACCCCAGCTGGAATGGCAAGTTACTGGAGAAATATGATACTCAAATTGATCAATTCAGAATTGCTCCTTGCCACTGGTAAATTGTTACATTTATTTTGAAGCTTATATTATCTCCTCTCTCAAAGAATTATGAAGGCTTCATTTCTTTCCAAAAGTCAGTTCCCAATTTGTTTATGTAGTTCCTTGCTCTTTTCTCCATATTTGTTGATGCCCCGTGCTCTTCTTTCTACTGATATAGGACCTTTCGCCAAAAACATATGGCTTTGTCAAGACAAAATTTTCGCGATTCGGAAATCCTTCCCTCCTCAGAAGTTCTACTTCACCTTCTGCTGAGGGTCCAGATTTTGTGAATAATTTATGAAGGTAATCCAATTAAATTAACGCTTTGATTTAAGAGTTCTTATGACCTTATGGTTGGTTAATCACGATTCCTTGGGCAGTCTGTGTTTGAGCATTGGACATAATATATGGTTCCATATAAATAGACTCCAGACCCCTAGTCTAATTCAACACAAACTGTATTAAAAAAGACTAAAATTACTCAGGATGTCCGGACAAGATATAGGCTCGTCCGGACGGAACTAAGTTAAAAACCTTAAACCCTAGTTCTCTGGCGCGGTGCGTCCAGACGGATTTGGAGACGAAGGGTTCTGGAATTTAGGTTCAACCTCCTCGTCCGAATGAGGCTTCATACAAGGCTCTTTGGAAATCAATTTCAGCCTTCTAGTCCATACACCTTTTAGAGGAGGCTACAGACGAAACTCTCTGGAAATAAATTTCAGCCTTCTCGTCCGGATTTCTTGTAGATGAGGCTTGGGATGAAGCACTCTGTGATTCTTCGGTTACACTTACTTTTACTAGATTTCACACTGCACATATAAAACTAACATGTTAAGCACAAGGATTTTGTTCACACAAATCCAGCCAATTAAAAATAAGAACCAACACTTACNCCTCCGGACGGAACTAGGTTAAAAACCTTAAACCCTAGTTCTCTGGCGCGGTGCGTCCAGACGGATTTGCAGACGAAGGGTTCTGGAATTTGGGTTCAACCTCCTCGTCCGAATGAGGCTTCATACAAGGCTCTTTGGAAATCAATTTCAGCCTTCTAGTTCATACACCTTTTAGAGGAGGCTACAGACGAAACTCTCTGGAAATAAATTTCAGCCTTCTCGTCCGGATTTCTTGTAGATGAGGCTTGGGATGAAGCACTCTGTGATTCTTCGGTTTCACTTACTTTTACTAGATCGCACACTGCACATATAAAACTAACATGTTAAGCACAAGGATTTTGTTCACACAAATCCAGCCAATTAAAAATAAGAACTAACACTTACCATGGATAAAAAAAAAAAGGCTTACATAAACCATAGAAAGTAACTTAATTTGTAAACACAATTCCACTAATGGCATCCAAAGCATCTCAGGAACCTTGGCATTGTGAACGACACATGAGAAAAGTGGTAAAAAAAGTCCTTCGGTTAACAGGATATGAATAAAAAGCGCAAGAACATATGCATCTTTGAAGCTTTTTCTTTCTAGCAGAAAGTACCTGAAAAGGCCACATTCATTTCTGAAATCTGTAACATGTGTACAAGCAAAAGCAAATTCCAGGTTTTACCCATCCAGCCCTTCCTCGCCTTTTCCTTGCATTTGCTTGAGATATCCAATCTTCGACCATGCTAGACAATTTCTATAAGAGACCAGCTAAAACAATTAAACCCAGGGACCAATAAAGGGGCATAAGGTGTACAGAGATAACTCAAGTGAGTTGTCCTCGTCAAAATTACCAAAGAAGGGGACTTAGTCAGGAGGAGAAGGGCCCCAAATTGGTGTCTAAGGTAACACAAGACACAAGTTGATCAGGCAAAATTAGCCTTTAATGGTATTCTCTTTTCTCCTCTTTTCGGTTTATAGCATGCCTGACAGAAAATCCACATAAAATATTGTAGAAAATGCCGAAGTAATTGTATGGCATACAACCACAAGCAAGTTCTATTGACTTTCTATACAACTCGTTAAAGAAAAAAGGAAAAAAGGGGTAAGCTTGTATCCATACCCACCCATAACTACAGAGTTTCTTAACCAAGGACATCATGTGCTGCAGAAACATATGCTAAGCTTAACCCTTCGATCTAGCAGAACACAGGTTGTTTTCACTCAAGACGTAGAACAGAAAATGTGGATCTATGTCAACTGCTGGAATCATAAGATCTAAATTTATGAATGTCATTATGGTAAGCTGACCATAATGTTAATAGTACCAGGGCTTCAATGCAAAGGACAGCCAAAAACTATATGAGAGCCATATCAGCTGCCTTTGGTATGTGGTAGGAAGCGTTTACATAACTGTTATGTAATACATAGTTGCATCCATTTTATATCATCTACCATATAGTTAAAACTGATGTACATCATGGGACAACACCAGTTGTGGTTAAATCGATTTTCACCGCAAGCTGTGGGGAAATATATCTCAAATATGATCTAATCAAACACAACACAATAAAATCCAACCCTATTTATACACAAACGTCTATATTTCTAACGCAACCCTAATTCAACTCTAGCATAGAGAATTATCACAAGCAGCTTACCAAAAACAAGAAAAGAAAAGGAAAGAAAAAAACAACACCAAATCTAACCCAAGCCAATTTTGGGGATAGAAATCAGCAGCCTTCAATCTTCCTTAGCTCTCGACCAAGGAAAAAAAATTGAATAGTGCTAGAAACTATATTTTTCATTCTACAATACTGATGTTGCAGTTCCTACCAACTCCTTCCATCAATTTTGTTGAAAAGAAAAACAACAATTCAATATATACCTCTCTTATTTCCAGTTTCTAAGAATTATGATCAACCACTGCATCTCTTTTGTAGTTGTAGGTATCAAACCATTTTTATGTCATAATCAAATGGCTAATCTTGAAACAAATTTTTTTATAAATAAGTGAATGGACTGATAGAAGGGATGGTGTGTTCTATTTAACTCGCAAAAACTTGAACTTCCTGCACTGATTAGAATGTATTGGATGTTTGATACAGATGTAATATTCGCCCAATTTTTAATTTTTTAATTTTTTTTATACGAGTTACACGCATGCATACATGGTTGAATTCATCATACAACATGAGTTAAGAAACCTCTAATAGAACAAATTTAAAAGAAACAAATGATCTAATTTTTAATCGTACTGTCTTACAGGAATAGGCAATCTAAGGCTAGCAATGATGGTCTTAGAGACATTTCTGTTGTATAGAAAGTTCATATCAACAAATATACATTTCTGTTTTATAGAAAGTTCAAATCAACAAATATACATTTCTGGCCAGCAAAAATATCCAAAACATCCTAAATTCTTCATTTCTGACTCTTAAAAGAAAGTTCAGATCATGTGGTCTTCGAGTAAACCAACAAATGTGCAAATCCACGACATTTTCATGTTGTTCTGCTATATCATGAGTCCCTGCAAACAGACAAATACCGAATATCAAATTAGTATCAAAATAGGCGAATTAGGATAAATATTTACTTTAAGAGAAGCAATGGCATAAGATAAATGCAAGTATTGGTGCGTTGCTCTACCTAACTGAGCAATTGTGTCAAGAAAGATTTGAGACACATTTAGTATTCTAAACAGATCAATGAACAAAATATGTCTACTCTTGCTCACTTTTATAAGCCAACCAAAGGCCTTTGCTCATACAACCATTGGATACTACAACCAACATCAACGTGAAAACCCAATTTTGAGATTGGAATTGCTCAACTGCAGGATTTGGTCAACATCAACCAAAAGATCCTTACATACATGTGAAATAAAACAACCCCTAACAAAATTATTGGAACATTAGTAGAGAAGCACTCCCAACATAAAAATAGAATGGAAAATCCCAAAACAAAATAGAATTAAGGTTTACACCTTATGACAGACAATCATGCATAATACTATCAGTAGTCAATAACAACTACAAGGCAGTTCAAAAGATTATACATCATGATATATATATATATAAGCCACTCAAAATTACAGTTGGCAGAGGAGTTTACCTTTATAACAAGGACACAAACATCTCCCATGTATGGGATATATTTTCTTGGAGGTCACCGCATCCATTTTTTAAGGTGTTTGAATACTAATCCGTGACTTAATCTAAACCATGTACATGTATGTTCATGATCCTGTTAAAGGCATTCAACTTATAGCCTATTAGGTCTAAACAGCAAGCAAACAGCAAAAGAAATTCAGTGATATAAATGATAAGTGGATTTATTTCCAGAGCATACGTGTATCATTTTCTCTTTTGAAAGCAAAGACAAACGAGCACTGATCAAAAGGTTGGTTAATTGACAAGTTAACAACCAAGAGATACCATCCAAGAGCCCAGCTTACTAATAAAAAGGAAAAGGACACCTTATGTTCACGAGAAAGATCCAGAAAGAACCAAAAGATTTTATATTGACTACATTGATATGATGGAGTTTAGTGGAAAGGTGGCATTCATGGAGCACAAAAAATAGGCTCTGTTAGAGATATACATCTCAATTGCAAATGAACGTCCAAAAAACAAAAATTATGAAAACATTATTAACACAGCCCCAGAGATCAAGAAAGCAATAGTTACTTAACATATTAACTAAACAATTTTTTTTGTAGGTTGAAATCTAAAATGACATGGCCGTTTATATATTATGAAGCTCTACCTTTCCCCAAAACCATATATATTAGAACACATCAATTAGTCCTAAACAAAGTCCAGAATTAATTATAATACTTAACTTGACTAGGTCGAGCTCTTCAACCAAAAGTTCCAGCTCGTCCATAAAAAATTCAACAATGACCATAGTAAGAACAATACCTAAGCCATCAGGTACGCAGGCCAAAAGCCTATGTATTTTAGAAATATCCTCCTTCTGCAAGGTAAACAACAAGATAAAGCAACGAAAAAGGAAAGTATATTGCCAAAGAAATAGATTTAAAGTCAAGTACCTTGTTATCTCTAATAGAGTGTTTGATGCCATGGACTAGATTCACCACTCTATCGCGTTTCAGCAACAACCCATTTAGCACCGCCTATAGACCGAGCACACAATAGTCGTAAATTGAATGAAGTGTCACTAAATAAAGCATCAAACTTAAATCCAAAATCTTATTTAATCTACATAAACATAAACAAACCTGTACCAACTCTGACTTCTTTTCAGGAAGATAATGAGAAGCTATCTCATTTTCCCTTGCCAAGCATTTCTCGACCTATATAATTTAATAAAATCATAATCTTAGAATACAAAAAGTAAACAATTAAAAAAAAAAAATTTGTGTATAGACTTGCCTCCAATAATTGCTCTGAAAAAGAATTATAGCTCTTAGATGCTTTTTTGGCATAATACGATATAGCTGCGTCAAGCATTGTTGATTCAAAATGTGTAGGGTCCATCTTTTTCAGCATAGATACGACTCTCCCTATTAGGGGTGTCAATGCAGGCGGTTATTAGCCGCCCACCAACCGCTACCCGTTATAATCGTCAACCGCCTAACCGCTATAACCGCTTAACTGCCTAACCGCTAACCGTTATAACCACCTAGCGGTTAGCGGTTATAGGGTTTACTAACCGTAACCGCTAATCGCTAACCGCTTTTTATATACTATATTTTTATAATTATAATTAAAATAATATTTATACATATAACATAATCAATTTATCATTAATGATTAAATCACATTTTTGTTTTAGATAATTAAATCATAATTTGAGTATTAATATATTATCATTATAATTTATATTATTATATTACATGACCAATTAATCATAAAAACATTTGATTATATAATAACAAATTATACATACATATTCATAAGTCATAAGTTATAAGTATGCAAGTTCATATTAATACAACAATGAACAATTAAGTATCTATAGACTTAGTTCCAATGTATATTATCAACTTATAAGTCTATATATGTTATAAATTATAATTATACATTATATATATGCAATTATGCATATTGAATAATATAAATTTAAAATATCAATACTTAATCATATGATTCAATAACAATTCAAATACTTATTAAAGTTAATAATATTATTAATGTACAATGATAATGTGATTCGTATAATATCAAATTAATTAATTGACATTGGATTAAACAATGTATTACTTATAACCATAATTGAAGTATTAATGTATTATTATTGTAATTTATATGATTATATAATAACAAATTATTTATATATAATATTTATATATATGATACATTTGTAACTTTGTAATAATATATGATATGTTAGCAACAAGTAACATAAACTACATAAGTAACATAATTATTAATTAGTTTGTAGTTACATGTTAACTAGCTTTGTAAGTACTTATATCATACATTCTTATTCTAATATTTTGTAATTTAGTATATATTAAGTAATTATACATATATGCAATTATGCATATTGAATAATATAAATGTATAAGATCAATTCTTAATCATATGATTCAATGACAATTCAAATATTTTATTTAAGTTAATCATATTATTAATGTACAATGATAATGTGATTCATATAATATTAAATCAAGTAATTAATATTGGATTCATTAAACAATGTGTTACTTATAACCACAATTGAATCAAAGTATTATTAAATACTTTGTACTTATAAAACATATATCACATTATCTTATATTCTTAGATCTAAGATAATTTTATTATATTAATATGAATTGTGATTTGTGAGATAATATGATCATATAATTTAAGTATGAGTGTATGACCATTAGATCATTAAGAATTTTAGGACTTAGGAGTTTGAGCATTACCATTAGATAATAAGTTCAATTAAAAAAATTTTATAAGTAAATATGACAATAATTTCATAAGGATGAAAACCATTTATAAACTTACTCATCTTAGTATCATAGTATGAGTGTATGTGATCGGTGTCAAATATTGTATATTGGACCCCCCTTAACTTATGTTTGTTAGGCTCTTAGTTTTGTTAATACCTAATATTTTATGTTGTTTTAATGTTTTAATGTGTTGTAGGTCTTTGATGCAAAATGTGGCTTAAAGAGACGGAATTAAGCAAAGATACTATTTCAGCCTCTGCAAAGTGCGTTCAAACGCACTTGTTGCATTCGAACGCAAGTGCGGTAGAATGCACGGACCACGTTCGAACGCAGGTCCAGTCAGCCCGCCATTCCCGCGTCTCCCTAGCCAGCCCTATCGATCATCGCTTCAACCTTGCGCCGTGGGCAGTTATTTGTGTTCGACCGCATGTAGTGCGTTCGAACGCACTACGGTCGAACGTAGCGCCTACACTCGAACGCGCGCAGCACAGCGAGGCACATCCGACCGAACGCACAGCACCACAATCGAACGCATGCAGTGTTGCGTTCGAACGCACCCCTGACCTGGTAGCATACTAAATTTTTGTCTATAAATAGGATTCGTTGTTTTCTTTGTTTTCCACGCTTGGGAAACGCTTGGGATGCGTTTAAGGCGCCTTCAGTGGCCCAAAACCTCCCCGTTCTTCATTGTAAACACTCCTAAACGTCAATTTAATTTAATGCTTTTATTTATTTTGCTTTAGTCTCTTATTCCTTTCACCATGTTTTTATCTAATTATTTTTATGCTTAGTTTAATACTTCGTTCGTCATTTACTGTTTTGCTTGTTCGTTTCAATTCAATTTCGTCGTCATTTACTATTTTGCTTGTTCGTTTCAATTCAATTTCGTGACAAAATTACGTTGATTGTTGTTTATGAATCGTTTAACGTCAACAGTCGTTGCAACCGGAGATACATCGGATGATTCGTCTTCGGACCAATATCCGTTGTGACCTCTTAAAACAGTATTTGCATCGACTAGTTCGACAAGATTTCGTAACAATAATAGGACATGCATTAGTGCTTAATCGATAGACGGACGTATGAACTCATTAATAGCAAATAGAATACGCTTAGTAGCGTAATCGTTGTTGAGTATGAAATAAGCATGTTTATACGTTGATTGAATTGTGGTGAGGTAGATTATGGATCTTAGCATTTTTATTTGTTATTTTATTGCATTTTTAATTTAGTTTATATTTTATGCACGCCTTGTGTTTGATATTGGAACTAGGTTAAGATATGATTAGTTTAAGCACTTTAAAATTAGTTTTTAACAAAACACGATCCTCTGTGGGTTCGACCTCGCACTTGCACAATCGCTCTATTACAAATGACTCGTGCAATTGGCGAGTACAATTAAATTTGTACATCAGTATGATATTGTAGTAATAAAAGCTCAAAAATGCCTAAAAAACCTAAGAAAAAGCTCAATTTTGAAAAAAGAGGTTAGCGGGCGGTTACCTATTTCACTAACCGCTAACCGTTAGGTGGTTAGCGGTTGTGGTTAGTGATATCTACTAACCGCTATGGCGGTTACAGTTAGTGGTTATTGCCATTAACTGCTAACCGTAATCGCATTGACACCTCTACTCCCTATCAATGTTCTATCAATCAGCTGTCCCTCGTGCTTGTGATAAATCTGTTGTTTCACAAGCAATGGTTAACTAACCATCAAAGATGGCAAGATATAGAATTGTATAAATAAACTTACCCAATCACATACAATGCGGTAGATATTCAGTTTATGCTCTTCGCAAACCTGGAAGGCAGGGCAGGAATCATATGAATGGTAGTAAAAAATTTAGACAAAAAATAAATGTGACATATAGCAAATGGTGCCAGTAGAGGGACTAGTAGCAAACCAGATTCTTGAACTACTCTTGTACAACCTTTCTAAGAGGAGGTTCTGTCTCTATAATTAAAAACAAGCCATCATACTTAGTCATGAGCTTGTTGAACTTGTCCCATGCATCAGCCACTATCTTCAATGAATATTGATCATCGTCCTCTTTTAGAGAGGGTATTGATAACTCCTAATAAAAATTAAAAAAAAAAAGTCAATAACAATCACAATGTGAGAACATAATCTAGTTCTATGTAATCAAATCTCTCGATACAAAAACTAGATTTAGAACCAAAATTCCTCACTGTATTGTCTTTTAATGTATTACGGCACATGTCACCAAGTTGTTGAGAACTTGTAGGGTAGAACTCATTTATATAGGAGATAGATCTACATGGAATTAAGGAAACGCAATCCCAATGCGCAAACACGAGTACTTACAAACAACAGTTAACACTACATAAATAAAGAGGATTATATGTGCTAATTAATCAAAAAAAAATACTCGCGGATACCCTTATACACTTTCAAGATCTCAGCATTCATGTTGTTCTCTTTGTTGTAGTCTTCGCCTGGAAGCTCTAACAACCTTTCGATAATCACCTTTGCCCTCTTAATCCCATCTTTCACGTCGTCCAAATATTCCTGCAAACTCAATTTATGCATATCTGCTTAAACAACAACAATCTGTAAGTGCACAACTGAAAAATAATCTTCATAGAATTTTTTTAAAAATCTTTTCCTAACGCTAGATGAGATCATATCTATTCATCTTGTTAAGGAGGAGAAGTAACGCTCAGCGAATAAAAATTATTAAAAAAAAAAAAAAGCATTTGCCAAATCTGGATTCCAGCACACCCATATTCTTCCCAAATAATGACTTATGTAGTTATGAATGAATCCCCAACCCTATTTATACACAAACGTCTATATTTTTAACGCAACCCTAATTCAACTCTAGCATAGAGAATTATTACAAGCAGCTTTACCAAAAACAAGAAAAGAAAAGGAAAGAAAAAAACAACACCAAATCTAACCCAAGCCAATTTTGGGGATAGAAATCAGCAGCCTTCAATCGTCCATAGCTCCCGACCAAGGAAAAAAAATTGAATAGTGCTAGAAACTATATTTTTCATTCTACAATACTGATGTTGCAGTTCCTACCAACTCCTTCCATCAATTTTGTTGAAAAGAAAAACAGCAATTCAATATATACCTCTCTTATTTCCAGTTTCTAAGAATTGTGATCAACCACTGCATCTCTTTTGTAGTTGTAGGTATCAAACCATTTTTATGTCATAATCAAATGGCTAATCTTGAAACAAATTTTTTTATAAATAAGTTAATGGACTAATAGAAGGGATGGTGTGTACTATTTTACTCGCAAAAACTTGAACTTCCTGCACTGATTAGAATGTATTGGATGTTTGTTACAGATGTAATATTCGCCCAATTTTTATTTTTTTATTTTTTTTATACGAGTTACACGCATGCATACATGGTTGAATTCATCATACAACATGAGTTAAGAAACCTCTAATAGAACAAATTTAAAAGAAACAAATTATCTAATTTTTAATCGTACTGTCTTACAGGAATAAGCAATCTAAAGCTAGCAATGATGGTCTTAGAGACATTTCTGTTGTATAGAAAGTTCATATCAACAACTATACATTTCTGTTTTATAGAAAGTTCATATCAACAAATATACATTTCTGGCCAACAAAAATATCCAAAACATCCTAAATTCCTCATTTTTGACTCTTAAAAGAAAGTTCAGATCATGTGGTCTTCGAGTAAACCAACGAATGTGCAAATCCACGACATTTTCATGTTGTTCTGCTATATCATGAGTCCCTGCAAACAAACAAATACCGAATATCAAATTAGTATCAAAATAGGCGAATTAGGATAAATATTTACTTTAAGAGAAGCAATGGCATAAGATAAATGCAAGTATTGGTGCGTTGCTCTACCTAACTGAGCTATTGTGTCAAGAAAGATTTGAGACACATTTAGTATTCTGAACAGATCAATGAACAAAATATGTCTACTCTTGCTCACTTTTATAAGCCAACCAAAGGCCTTTGCTCATACAACCATTGGATACTACAACCAACATCAACGTGAAAACCCAATTTTGAGATTGGAATTGCTCAACTACAGGATTTGGTCAACATCAACCAAAAGATCCTTACATACATGTGAAATAAAACAACCCCTAACAAAATTATTGGAACATTAGTAGAGAAGCACTCCCAACATAAAAATAGAATGGAAAATCCCAAAACAAAATAGAATTAAGGTTTACACCTTATGACAGACAATCATGCATAATACTATCAGTAGTCAATAACAACTACAAGGCAGTTCAAGAGATTATACATCATGATATATATATAT